>CM067376.1:100688885-100993392 GCA_034510155.1 Eucriotettix oculatus
TAGTATTTTGGTTACAAATAAACAAAATAGTCTGGAAAATGCTGCCAAGTGTTACATTAAGTCAGATGCTTCACTGGTTTTCAGCCAATGGCTTGTCAGTCAATTGTGATAAAACTCACTTCATGCAGTTTCAGACAAAGAATGCCAATTTGAACTCAATAAAAGTAGCAACAAATAATTGTGAAATAACTGAAGTTGAATGTACAAAATTTTTAGGTATATCCATGGACAATAAATTAAACTGGAAGGATCATATTAATATTCTCCTACGAAAATTAGGCTCGGCAACCTTTGCTCTTAGAATTATGTCAAGTTGTAGTGATCCTAACATAAGAAAATTAGTTTATTTTGCATATTTCCACTCTATAATGACATATGGTATAATATTCTGGGGCAATGCATCAGGGAAAGATAAAATATTTACACTTCAAAAAAAGGCTGTTAGAATATTATGTCAGGTCTCACCAAAAACATCTTGTAGGGGACTTTTCAAGAAAACTGGAATACTGACACTCACTTGCCAGCATATTCAATCACTCATGTTATTTGTTATTAATAACAGTAACCTCTTCACACTAAACTCAGATATACATGACTTTGATACCAGAAGTAAAAACAATTTACACAAGGAAGGGAAGTCTCTAACCGTAATACAAAAGGGTGTACATTACAATGCTATTAGCATATTTAATAAACTTCCCACCTCCATTAAACAATTAAAAATAAATCCAAACAAGTTCAAATATGAACTAACTAAGTTCTTACTAAGCCACTCCTTCTACTCTGTTGAAGAATTTATGAAGCTGAATGTATCATAGGGTAGATATTTATAATTATGAAAGAACATTATGTAAGAACATTATTAGAACACTAATTTTTTTAGTATAGGATGTAAAAATATTTATCAATTTTATATATAAGGTACAAATTGTATGTCTTCTGTATAGAACTTAAGAAAATCTTATTATAAGTTAAAAATTAATCAATAGTTACAGTATATTCTAATATTAATAAAGCAACCTGAATTATGTCAAGTTGTAGTGATCCTAACATAAGAAAATTAGTTTATTTTGTATATTTCCACTCTGTAATGACATATGTGTGAAAACATAAATACTTTTGTAATTTGAAGTTGGTAGTACTTTTGTAAAATGTTAGGTTGGGAGAAATGTGATTGTAGGAGCAGTAGAGATAAGAATGAGAGAGCGAGCGGGTCGCAGGAATTGTTGGATCTGAATGTTGTGCTGTATCAAATAAAATCGTTATGTTTCAACACAGTTTTTAATTTGTATTTGGCCCTCACAAATCAGAAGTGGGATCCGGTGTGCTTTTACGCACAGAAGAAGAGAAGAAGACAGTGTGCTGTGTCGCAGAGAACTGATGTGTGCAAATACGCAGTTGGACTTGGAGTGCTCAATGCATAGAAATTCGGTGTGCTTTTCGCACTAGACAATGCAGTGATTCATTCATTAGTGAACGGCCGACTGAAAGTTATGCTTTGTTCGTGTGGGTTTGGATTACCAGCTTCTAGACGGTAGCCATCTTCGTGACCAATTAGTGGTAAAGAACATTTGTGTAGAGTTACTTGATTGGCTGAGAGACAAATCAGATTTGTGTCAAGTGACGTGATTGGTTCAGCAAATATAGGATAATGGAAGAATTGTATTCTGAGTTGCTGGAAAAATATGAACACGATATGGCAGTGGCGCAGGCAGAAATCGAATCGCAGCGTGCAGTTCTAAGGGTTTTGGAGGAAAAGGTCCAGACAAGGAGAATCGAGGCACAAAACACGGGAGAGGCTGCAGGAGTAACAAACAATCAAATAGTTGACCTAATAGCAAATATGACGCAGTTATTGCAGCATACTCAATCTGCGGCTGTGAATTACAGTGTTGTGCCGGACGCACAGAGTGCTATTCGTGATTTTGTAGGAACAGAAAGTACGGAACAGGCTACAGCTTGGTTGGCAGAATTGAAAAATGCGAAGTCGGTGCATTCGTGGCCAGACGCCATGGCATATAGTGTGGCAAAATCGCATTTGAAAGGTGCAGCGTATAAGTGGTTACTAACTCGAAGTTCAGAATTAGAGGACTATGATACTTTCATTCGAGCGTTCACCAAAACATTTACTTTCAGACAAAACACAATAGAAAAGATGCAAACAATGGTTAGAAGAGTACAAGGTCAAAGGGAAAGTACGAGTGAATATTTCCACGAAAAAGTATGGTTATGTCAAGGTCTCAATCTGCAAACCGAAGATATCAAAACAGAAGTTGTCTCTGGATTATGGTCTAGAGAACTCGGTCAGTTTTTGTTGGCGAAAGATCATGCTGATCTTGACTACATACTACAGGATATCGTCAGGTTCGAGCAGTTAGACAGACAACGCAGAGAGCGCATCAACAAGAAATCTACGTCATCGCAGCCTGGACCGAGTCAACACCACTCAACGAAGGGGAGCCTGAGGAATGAGCAACATGTCGAGAGTAAGTCTGACGGTGTATTCGAACGCAAATGTTATAACTGTGGTTCAAAAGATCATATTGCACGTAATTGTTTGGCTCCAAAAAAGGAAGTTACTTGTTATAAATGCGGAGTGAAAGGACATATTTCGAAGCGATGTAATCGCGGTTTGGTAAAAGTTAAAAACGGTTTACCTGATAGTGTAGAAAAATTAAATATTAGTGTAATTGACGAAAGAACAAACGAAAGTTCATTATTAAAATTCTTGAAGACAGTAAAATTAAATGGAGTCGATGTGACTGCTCAAGTAGATATGGGAGCATCCGTGAATACTGTCAAAATTAGATTTGCATTGAGAAATAAGTTTAATATTTTGTACGATACAATGATGCTGGAAGGTTTTGGAAAAAGTTCGATTGAATCATTTGGTAAAATAACGGAAGAACTTAGTTTTGAAAATTTAACTCCCCGCAAAATTGATCTTGTTCTGGTACCTGATGATGCTCAAAATGTTGATGTTATTTTGGGTAGGCCATTTTCCGAATCTTTAGATTTATCGTATACACGTATAGGAAATGAACTGAATTTTAAAGAAGTTGATCCAACTTTATTTCAGTTGGCGAGTGAACCAATTCGGGTTAGCAAGAGAGGGAAAGTAGCTGTAGGTAAGATAAATTTGATATCAGTTAGAGTACACAATCATGAATTTGAGCTGCCACTTTTGAACTTAGACAAACGAAATTTAGTTGTACATGAAGACGAAAAATTGGGTGAGAACATTTTTTCAATTGAAAAACTCAAACCCATGAAGACACGGCGAGAAGAAATCACATTAGATGAGGTTAATGTTGGTGAATCAGTAAATTCACAACAAAAGAATGAATTAGTCGCATTACTAAATGAGTATCGAGACTGTGTAGCTAAAACTTCTTCGGAATTGGGCTGCACTGATTTGGTAACAATGGATATCGAGTTGAAAGAAGGAAGTAAGCCGTTTGCAGGAAAACCTTATCACTTAAATTCTAGAGATAGGGCTGATTTAAATGAAATCTGTCATAATTCGGGAGAGAAGATGAAGCATATTGACGCTTTATCGCGCGCGCCTGTTGATAGTGCGGATAACTTGAATGAAATTGGCGAAATTTTGAAAATTGTAACACGTGAAGATGAGGTATTGTTGTTTCAGAGATCAGATGATGTAATTAATCGAAAGGTGACTTTACTGCAAAGGAGTGCGAAGGAACTGTTAAATTCTGAAAAATCGGAGATCGAAAATTTTGTATTACGTGATGGTTTGTTATACAAACAAGTTGAAGAAAAGGGAAAAGAACGCGAAGTTTTGGTTGCGCCTAAATCTATGAGAAAATCACTTGCTATCCGATTTCATGACTTGTCGAGTCATTTTGGTGTTGAAAAAACATTGTCAAGAATGCGTGAATTTTATTACTTTCCAAAGATGCGTTCCTACATTAAACGTCATGTCTCAAATTGCTTGGAATGTATTTTATCGAAACGAAAGACAGGCAAACTAGCGGGTGAATTACATCCGATTCCTGCTGGAAACCGACCGTTTCACACTGTTAATATCGACCACTTAGGTCCCTTTTTGACGACACCCAAAAAGAATAAGTATGTATTTGCAATTATTGACAATTTCACTAAATATGTGCAATTAGAAGCAGTTCCTAATGTCAAGGCAACTGTGACGGTTAAAAGACTTGAAAATTTTGTTAATAAATTTGGAGCACCTAATCGGATTATATCCGATCAAGGCACATGTTTTACGTCAGAGGTATTTGATAAGTTTTGCAAAAGGTATGGGATTAAACACACGAAAATTTCTAGTCGCCATCCACAGGCCAATGGCTTAGTCGAAAGACTTAATGAGACCCTGTTACCGGGAATGCGATGTAATTTAGCTTTGAATAGTGAAGAAAATTGGGATACGAGCTTGAAACAATTAGAACGTGATATTAATGTATCAATTCAAAAAGCGATTGGTAGGAGTCCATTTGAGGCGTTATATGGATATGTACCACGATTCGAAGAAGGCGAGATGCGAGTTCTTACTGAAAACTGCGAAATCTATCAGAATCCTGTCAATTCTCATGAGGAAATTAGGGATAACATTTGTAAAGCGCAACAAAATTATAAAAAGAGCTACGATAAGAAAAGACTGAAAGGTATTAGTTTTAACGTTGGTGATATTGTATTCAAAATAAGTAATCCAGTCTCTACCGGGCAATCGACCAAGTTACAGTATAAATACAGTGGACCTATGGTAATAGTTGGTATTTTACCTAGCGATACATATCAAATCAAATGGCTTCGAGATAACAGGAAGCAAAGTTTGGTATCAACTGCACATGTAAGCCAATTAAAGTTATGGCGAAATAGTGAAAGTGACTTGGATGATCGTAGTGAGGATGATTCGGATGAAAATGACACTTTTGTATCAGATCGTAAAGTAAACGAAAGAGAGCATATTGTTTGTAATACTGAGGTTGGAGGAAAGAAAGAAAATCATATAACGGAAAAATCTGATGTAATTCTATCTAAAAGAATACGCAAGAAACCAAAATATTTGAAAGATTATAATTATTAAATTGTATTGAGTTAAGAAATGTGTATTTTTTTAGATATAAACATTGTAACTAATATTTGTAAAATTGTTTTTCATTGTAACTACTAGATAATTTGAGTTATAAACATTGTAATTTGAATAAAAAAAATTGTTTTCCATTGTTAACATTAAGTTAGTTTGAGGACAAACTAAGGTCAGGATGACCGATTGTGAAAACATAAATACTTTTGTAATTTGAAGTTGGTAGCACTTTTGTAAAATGTTAGGTTGGGAGAAATGTGATTGTAGGAGCAGTAGAGATAAGAATGAGAGAGCGAGCGGGTCGCAGGAATTGTTGGATCTGAATGTTGTGCTATATCAAATAAAATCGTTATGTTTCAACACAGTTTTTAATATGTATTTGGCCCTCACATATGGTATAATATTCTGGGGCAATGCATCAGGAAAGGTAAAATATTTCAACTTCAAAAAAAAGGCTGTCAGAATATTATGTCAGGTCTCACCGAAAACATCTTGTAGGGGACTTTTCAAGAAAACTGGAATACTGACACTCACTTGCCAGCATATTCAATCACTCATGTTATTTGTTATTAATAACAGTAACCTCTTCACACTAAACTCAGATATACATGACTTTGATACAAGAGTAAAAACAATTAACACAAGGAAGGGAAATCTCTAACCATAATACAAAAGTGTGTACATTACAATGCTATTAGCATATTTAATAAACTTCCCACCTCCATTAAACAATTAAAAATAAATCCAAACAAGTTCAAATATGAACTAACTAACTTTTTACTAAGCCACTCCTTCTACTCTGTTGAAGAATTGATGGAGCTGAATGTATCATAGGGTAGATATTTATAATTATGAAAGAACATTATTAGAACACTATTTTTTAGTATAGGATGTAAAAATATTTATCAATTTTATATATAAGGTACAAATTGTATGTCTTCTGTATAGAACTTAAGAAAATCTTATTATAAGTTAAAAATTAATGAATAGTTACAGTATATATTAATATTAATAAAGCAACCTATGTAAAATCTCTGACTCGTTCCACATCCTTGAAGCTTGTGCTTCACTATAGAATTTATGGAATATGATTTTATACTTATACAATTATACGAAAAGGAAACTAGAGTTTGCAAAGGTCAAATGATATCTATGTTGAGGGAAATTCCGAAATAAAGGATCCTAAAGTACCCCTTGCTCTTTGGGTGGGTCTTGTTGAATATATTTGCTCAGAAATACCCTGATTCCTAATTTAAAGTGAAAGTCATGGGAAAATATCACAATGTTAAGAAACTGACAGTGAAATAAGATCGAAAATTGTTTAGAGATTTCATTTCAAAGTAAACATGGAAAATATAGAAGTTTTCCCGGTGAATCTGTAGGATAAACAATTCTTGTTTATTCAATGGAAAATATACTTTTGTTTATGTCATATTGATTCGTTTACTATTATTATTTTATAAAGTTGCCATTTAAAGTCATGAGCTGAAATTTTTATGCTCCCCTAACACAAACTTACATAACAAAATAATTATTTTTAATTTAATTGTTTAAGAATGAAAATTATATCAATTCTGTAAAATATTTTTTGGGCAATTAAGTTATTAATGCCATACCTGCAGTGATATAAATTTCAGTACTTCTATATTGCTACTACTACAAAACAAATGTTTTTAATATGAAATTAATAATTTAATTTTAACAAAAAAATAAAAACGAAACATTTATTTAAACATTATCCAAAACACTTAACTGATTTTTTAAAAATATACGATTTATGTTACCCTGTATGTATCAAAACAGTTTACCAGGGTGTTTGTCACTCTTATTCCCTTTATTTCCCCCATTTTGTTCGTGTGCTTTCTCTTGTTATATTTTCGTTTAGTTGGTACTCTTTATTTCTCTTTGTTTGTTTCTTTTCTTTCTCCTTCCAAGTTTATGAATAAAAACAAACCCTTGCTGCTGGTTTCTCAGAGAGGTTACAGGAGGTTTCCTCCCGCCTTCTAACGCAGTTTTAAACTGCGCCATGTCTTGTAACTTATAGGATAGTGGGGGATTTGCACCACCCTAAAAAAAAACTTCTACTATTCGTATTACTGTTGGGATTAGTGGAGGAGGTTGTGGTGGGGGTTTCTGAAACATTCATAGGTACTGGGCTTTAATTTCTCTTTTTGTTTTCTCATTAACTATAAGAGCTTCCTTCAGCAGTTTAAACTTTTCCGGATCTTCCATCATCCTGTTAACCTCCATTCCTCTCAGTCACTTAAAAAGCAGTCACCAGTTGTGACACATACAATGTGGTGCAGTGTTTAATAATGTGCTCTTTTGACAGTCTTTTAGCTGACGAAGCTTGCTGTTGTATGGTACATGTCCACTGTATAATCTCACTGTTTCCTTTCTGGTTCTATGTGTTTGTAATTGATTCTGTTTCCAGCATAATTGGCAAGGCCATTTGCATTTATCTAGGGAAACTTTACTGATGGTAATATAAAAGTTACACCTCAGTTTCATTGGTGAGTTTTGGATTCTGGAACCTCTCTTTCAAATAAATTACTATTCCAACCATGGCAAGGCAAATTCAAACATGATTTTACAAGACAATCTTGGATTAGAGAAGGAATTTTATGATTTATGTTTTCACTCCAGCAATTGTATTTTGAGGCTGGGGTATATAAGCCAAGGATACATCAATAGACCTGCTCCATAGTGATGTATGTAAGATAAATAAGATAAACTTTATTTCCATACAATTGAATATATGCAATATGGGAAAGTCAGGTTTATATAAATATACAAGGAAGAAAGAATTTTAAATAATCAGTATAATGGTAATATCACCAACCATGTAGCTTATTTATTATTATTTATTTAAATAAATACTCTTCCAGAGTTCTTTCAAAGTTCTTGCCTTCCAATTATTTTATAGAGAAAGATTATTATAAAAATATTCCCTTAAAATGGGTCATGCTCAGTTCTTTTATATTAGATTGTACTCTAAAATAGTCCACACCCCCCTAGTATTATTAGGGTTAACTCTAATTTGCCCTGGGAGGTTTCTTTTCAACTTTTTTACCATTATAATAGTTTTAAAAATGTATATAGAAAATACAGTTAGTATTTTATTTTTTGTGAAATATTGGTTTACATGAATCTTTTATTTTTCATACGAAATATAAATCTAATAACTTTCTTTTGTGAGATTAATAACCTATCCATACACTTTGAAGCAGCACATCCACAAATTTCTATTTCTAATCTATATGGGAGTAGACATAGCCATAGTTATGTCAGTTTTTATTAAAATATTACGCTGACTTAAACATTACAAGTTATTAGCAACCTTATATCTAAGGTTACATTGGATTGTTACATAAAATGAATGCTGTGGTACTGTACATCGTCGTTTGAATGGCAGCTCTGCTAATTGTCTGTATCTGACTGAGCTGATTGTCCAAAATCAGCTTTGTTCCTTGAAAGTATACAAAACATAGGCCTGGGTATAATGACGGTCCAAACTCAATTGCTATGTGTAACACAAAATCTATTATGTTCACACTTGATAGTCCAGGGGTTGTATAACTGCACATCTCGAACTTGTCGAAGGTATTATCAATTCGTCTATTAAGTCAGCCTAATTTTTATCTTGAAATTCACAAAGGTCTGTCCAGCTTTTGTTTTCTGTAGGCCTTCTTCTCGTCTGCATTACTGTTCTTTTCTTGAACCTCCAATAAATATAGTGCTTTCATATTTCATCTAGTCACAGAACCACAACTGCTGTCCTAAAATATGTGCTTGTGTTTATTATTTCGGGTATAACAAAAAGCTGGACCTTTTCCTGAAAATAAGTATTTGTGTCCATTCTTTTGGGTATAACAAAAAACTGTACCTTTCCCTGAGATATACTTTCCCCCATATCTCAGCATTACTCATGCACAGTACAACTGACTTGATCACAGTTAATGATAAAGACAAATTGATAATCCAAAATCAAAATACTTTTGAATACTTTAGTTTCCTTCCAATATATTTTTTTACTGTGCACAACTTATGACTCCAAGTGGATTAAACAACATTTTGATACTCATTTCCATAACTTTTGTACTCATTTCTATAATTTGTTTATGAAAACATACTGATGATTTAAAAAATTGTTTATTTTAATTTAGAATTAGTTGACATTTATCTTTTATTTATTTATTTATGAATATACAGATAAAATCCATACTTTTCCCTTCCATCCTGAAATTTATTTAGGCACTTTATAATTTACATTAACAAAGAGGTAATTTCCTAAAAATTTCTGTAATATATATAATATAAATAAAATATTCCAGGATTCTTCAAGAGCTAAATGATGATATTTTTTAGCTGTGCAAATGTCTAAATTCTGTCAAAAACAGATCAATATTAAATCTTAGATTTTCATTTATAGAGTATTTAGTCGTCTTGTCAAATAACTTGCAAAAATTATAATAATCAAAGTGAGTCTTACTTTCTTTTGTTGTCCTACCACATGGCAATACACTAATGATAAAATCTGAAAATTTAAAATACATATTGGATCCCTGACATATGTAGATACATCATTGATAAAATGGGGATCACTGAATATGAATAACTTTCACTTTACTAGTTAAAAATTAACAGAACTTACAAATGCATACATTTTAACTTCATTCACATCATTGTTTATTGAAATTTGTAAGTTCACAAAGGCAAATTATATCCCTAACTTTTATTGAAGTTAACACACCCATCCATCTTCTAACAGTCACCTAAATTTCAGAAAACAGTGTATTGTATAGTAATTAACTTTATATTTAGGTGGTGGCTGTACATAAAAACATGCAGACTGGTATATAGATTTAATCCTTCCTCCTTTGGGAACAGATTACATGTTCCTGTCTTAGTGCAAGAAGAAGGAAAATTACGCATCTTCCATTTGGCATGGTGACTACCAGTATTCTTCACAATAATGCAGGCCACTTTCATATCCCTTCCTTTCTTTCCTAATATAAATTTATGCCAAATTACTTAGGAATAGGGGCAAAATGACTTGTAGTGTTTCAACAAGCTTGATGACTGAATGCTATTTTTGGGCTTCATTTTCCTGGTGGGGCTCAGGTTTTCTGTCCCTTTAGTATTTAATGATGAAACCACATGCATTTCCCACATTGTTAGAAGTATGTAGATCTAGCTTGGGGGCACATTATGGTAGGCTGGAATGGGTCGTCAAGTTCCCTGTGGGGCTACCCTAAGCACACTAGTGGTTAAGGAGCAATGTGTGTGGCCAACCAATCCATCCCTTGGGGAATGTGGTACATTGGAATGTGTAGGTTCTCTGGTTTATCCTCCAGAGACCTAGTCCCAGGGCTACACACACTGAGTTGGACTCAAGGGGGATTGTGATTTTTCAGGCAAAATTTTCTTCTGTCCTTTTCCAAGGGTGCTGGAATTTTCCCACAGGGATTTAATGAACTAGGTATCTCTTTCCTCTCTTTGGAGAGTTTGCAAAAATACTAGTGGAAACTAATTTGAATTGTCTCACCTAGGCTCTCACTTCAAATATCAGCCTCCCCTTCAAGTGTTACCCCTATTTTAAAAGCTAACAAGGAAATGGTTACTCAATGATTCCTGGAATATCACCAAGTGCCTTCACGAGGGTAGATGAGTGGAGAATAGGTTTGTGGCACTCCATTTTTCCAGGGGCCAGATACAATCCCAAGGGCTAAAAGTGTAATACTTGTACCGATGGGATTGGGATATAAAAGGTACCAGAAAAACATAATATTAAAGATCATAATGAACTCATTGATGGTCCCATGATGCTTGCTTCTAATACTGTATGTATATATTATATGCTCCAGAAGGAAAAATAGCTTCTCACTCAAATTTTCAGAGTAAGCAGCAGAACACAAAAGTAAGAAGAATTGCAATTGGTACATGGAATGTTAAAACACTTTTTCAGAGTAGTAAGTTAGAAAATATAAAGAGGGAAATTATTTTAAATAAAATGGATTTGATTGGCTTGAATGAATTAGTTGGGTTGGGCATGGTGAAGTGAATGATCAGAGAATTCATAATGCTGTACTCAGAAAAGTGAAAGCAAACAATTTAGCAGGCATAATTATGAGAAATCAGGTAACAAGAAAGTGTGGATTATAAGTGATAGATTGATGGAATTATGGATTAATATTTTGCTATGGAGATATATTGAGGATATGATCAGATTTTTTAAGAAAAAAAGCAATGGTGTTAAATATAGGTGGAAAAATGATAACTTCTGTGTGGGTTTTTGATGATGATTTGGTAAACCTGGATAACAACAATAAGATGCTTCAGAAAATGCTAACAATATTATAAAATAAAATAAAGGATTGTGAGATGAGAAGATTTGTTGTAATAAACTAATATTATTGAAGTAAATATAAATGAGGAAGAGATAATAAGGACAGAGGAAAGTACTTTGGTACATGGTAGACTGAATATTGGAAGAGTTCAACAGAGATAACATATAGAGATGCAATAGCAAAAGAAGCATTCAGCAAAAAGTATAAATTATTTTGTATTAGCAATCTGGATATATCATTGTGAAAATATTGGTTTAGTGTTATGTTTGGAGTGTTATATATGGATGTGAACAAGGACATATAGGGTACAGGCATTATAGATGAGAATATGAAAAATAATGAAGAAGGTAAGATGGGTAGATAAAGTGATAAAATAGGAGAGGAAAGGATGTTGTTAAAAACAATCATGAACAGGAAAACAAACTGCTTCAGACATATAATTAGTGAAACTAGAATTTTTACTCCTGCTTTATAGAGATTAATAGGCTGGGTGAAGAGTAGATGAAGTAATGTTTTGAGTTGCAAAAATGGTCAAGGTTAGTGAATTTTATGAATTTTTTAAATGTCAGATTTATATGTTTGGCAAAACATTTTTAATCATTCAAAAGCTGTATATATATCTCAGCTTACCTTGTATAAATTTATGTACTGAAATGTCCCGGACTGATTTAGAAGATGATTGAGCTTGCCTTGTGTTTGCTTGGAATATTGCTCCAGTTGAGAGAGATTTTTTTCAATAACGGGGAACATTTAATTGGTAGAAAAGGGTAGTATTTTAGTATCTACCTTGAAAACATCTGCTAAAAGTTAAAATTAATTGAGAACATCCTTGTTATGAATTTTTTGAGGTAATTAAAGCAAGTATTCCATTACAGAAAACGAGTCATGTCTAAATAAAAATACAACTGAATAAATAAAATATAATGTTTCAGTAATTAGAAAATATGTTCTAAATTAAATTAGTAGGTTACAGATTTGTATTTTCAACAAAGCTGCATGCCAATGATGTCCTGCCTCTCATCCCTCTTCTTTTTTTAAATTTCATTGACATTAGGTGTTATTCTTTTAAGGGAGTTTTATGTGTCAGGAAATTACATTGTCATGTTAATTAAAATAATTAGTAAGGGAAGGAAAGAGAGATAGAAAGTAGGTGACTTACCTGGGGTTCATAGATGGTAGACACCTTGTGAGGTTCGTTGGCTAGCCGATCACTGGAAATGTCTTCCTAACTTTATGATGAAGGAAGCGGTGCCTCTAAAAATTTAAGGACCTCCAAATCTCAGAAGGTGTCTACCATCTATGATCCTCAGGTAAGTCACCTATTTTCTATCTCTCTTTCCTATCCTTCAAGTAGAATTTATATATATATATATATATATATATGGGATAAGTGACGAAGTCACGCATTTGATAATTGGATAGAAAGAAAGATAGAAATATTTGGGAGAAAGGCAGGAAATTCGCTCTTTAAATCATATGTACGGCATGGAATCATGCACAAGGAAATACATATGTCAAGCGTAGAAGGGAATGGAAGAAGGAAGAAAGACTGAAAAAATTTCGATGTGGCCAGGACTCGAACCTGGGTGCACGAAACAACAGTGCATCAGCGAATTTCCTGCCTTTCTCCCAAATATTTCTATCTTTCTTTCTATCCTATATATATATATATATATATATATATATATATATATATAAATTCTACATGAAGGTTTCTTTTCTATAACTGCATTAAAATCTCCAAAATTTATGCAGATTGTATATGCTCTTGGTATGTTTATACTTTCAAATGGCTTAATGGACTTAAATGAAAATTTCAGGGATTGAAACAGGAATTTTAACTCAAATTTTCATGCATGTTCCATTTCGATATCTTGAATTGTTCAGAAGTTATTTAAATAAGTATTTATAAATCCATAGAATTGCTGCCCGAATTGCTCATTTTTATTGGCTCCGAAACATGTGATAGAAGAACCTGTTCCAAACCAACTGCGAGTTATAAGATTTGCCCTGAAAATTTCTAAATATTTCATGATGATTGGGTAAGATGGCCATAATGTGTGTTGTTCAATTTTACAATATTATTGGTCATTATTTTGAAACAACTAGGTGTTTCTGTCTAAGGCTTTTCAGAGCCAACTTTTTTCACATAGAGGACTCCTAAAATAATTTAGCGTTCTTTACCCTCTGTCAATATTTATTTTGTTAATTGATGATATCAAGAACAATAAATTTATACAACTGAACTCTGAAAGACATCCACTATCCACAAGAAACTATGTACATATTTTATCAATTTTTGTTTTCTTTGTCTCTCTTTCCTATCCATGTCACATCATCCTTAGTTGCATGTATGGCCAATCAGTTTTGTTTCATGAGACTAACTTTTGACATATGTCAGCTCTCTTTACTCTGCACATTATTTAATATATATTTAACATACTGCGGGGGCAGAGGCAGTAGAATCGCTGGAGAGGGTTGGCAATGAATCAAACCCCTGCAGCAGTAGCTGCACCCATGATTCTTTCACTTGGCTATAAGCTGCTGGACACATTTGGTGTGACTCTGGAATAAATCCTGTTTCAGTACAATGTGGTCTCCTCACTTCCACCTTCCTGCATGTCACATCCAAAATACCTTATATTGATACTGTAGCTGGTATTTCCATGCCAGAGACAGAACAGGACTGTGTTGGCTGACCATTCTACCAGAACACAATTTAGCATCCACTTAATGTTCATTGTCATTAAAAAAATATTTATTAAATGTACCTGAAGTGGATTATTGTAGTTAAAAGTGGCTCCATTGATGTTATACAAAAATTCAAATGGGAGAGAGGCAATTTAAAATTTGAAAACTAAATTTTAAATGAGAGGTATGTGGTGTGTATATTCAATCATTTTGTATAAACCTTATATAGTGTGGACAATTTCTCTCTTTTATAACATCAAGATTTTCTTGTTAACTTGAAATAATATTTAATTGTTTAACTAAAGAAAAGGTTTTTATTACCCTTTGCCTCAGTATTGACTTACAATTTTTCTTTTCTGAAGGAGGGGGGTTAACAACCAAGGGTTGACTAGGGTCCCCAGGCTGTAGTTTAAGGATCCGACTCAGTTGAATGTTGCCAGCTTATGTTGGACAGTTGTGGTTTGAATTCCTTGTTGTAAAGAAACAAACTTTTCTCTAAAGAAAGTATGTGTGGACAATATTATTACCAACACTAAAGGTGGACAGGTACTAATTAAACCAAGTGACTCCACTGATAATTGAATATTTCTTGGAAGGATACTAAACAATTAGAAAATATCATTTACCACTACATGTAGTTATAAACTAACAGTTGAGAACTGCATAAGAAATTAAACTGAAATAGTAATAGTATTCCAAGTTCTGGAACAAAAACCTAAAATATATAGGAAAATATTGAATGTGCAGCATCATCTGGAGTAGTCACATAATATACTGTTATTCTTAATCAGTCAAACCATTTATTTTTAGATCAACCCATTACCCATTTCTTCGACCCCAGAAATCAGGAGAAATTGTTTTGATTTTGGATTCATGACTGTCATTTTTAACTTATATTTGCTTATTAAACCATTAGATAATAGAAAGAATATGTGCATTTAATTATTGCAGTATGTCCACCTGACTGGAATCCAAAATAAGGTATTCAATATTTCTGCTTCTATAAATACAATATCACAGATTAAGTGTGTCATTAATGGAGAGGTACCACTGTGATATCTGCAAGAGAAGAGAGGTGTATTAACATAGTCATAATTGCATTATTCAATTGTACTTCTATACTCTGCTCAAAGATTTTGACAATTCTGTAAAACTAATGTTTCAAACTTTATCAATTAAATGAAAATATTTATATTATGTTGAGTGTTGACTTAGAGGCGGTCAATTCTCCAAAATATGTGTAAACACATTTCATAATTATATAGTAATCGTAATACAAATTAAAAATATTTGAATTGTTGATCTACTTAATTTGAACAATGCTGGAAACCTTTCAGTTTGAATCCTGCCCTTAAAACTTTTGAAATATATTTAATTTGTAGCTATTGACAGTAAAATGTGATAATGTCTTACTGGATGTTAATAGTTATGTCCACAATTATATATATATATAATATATAATATATATATATGAGATAGGAAATGACATTGTCATGTTTAAAACAATTAATGGGGAAAGGACAGAGAGATAGAAAGAAGATGACTTACCTGAGGTTCATAGATGGTAGACACCTTGTGAGTTTTGGAGAACTTGAATTTTCGGAGGCACCGCCCCCTTCATCAGAAGGTTAGGAAGACATTTCCAGTGATCGGCTAGTCGTCGGCTCCGAAAATTCAAGTTCTCCAAAACTCACAAGGTGTCTACCATCTATGAACCTCAGGTAAGTCATCTTCTTTCTATCTCTCTGTCCTTTCCCCATTAATTGTTTATATATATATATATATATATATTAATAATGATTCTACAATTGTCACACTACAGTCTGGGGTAGGCATAGGCCTTTCTATTACATGGACTTAAGTCAGTAAAATTACTTACATATAGACCACTTATGCATATGATATTAATATAATTGCTAGAATTATGAAGGAATTGGATATATGATTGGAGAGTTGAATCAAGAAATGCATAGAAGAGGACTTGAAATAAATGACCAAAAAATGAGCATGAGTATGAAAAAAATGACAACTAAATTTACATATTTGTAATCACAGATGAATACTAATACAGTAATAATATACAAGTGAAATTAAATAACACATTCAGTTATTTAATTTTTACTTTTACTAAACGAATTAAATCCAAACTGTTGAGTATTAAATTAAAACTCAAAATGTATAAAGTGCTCATAAGACCTTTAGATTTATTTGTTCCATTAATCATCTATTGAGGAAATACGACATATATACATATTTCAAATACATAATCTTGAAAATAATACACAAATGTACAATGTATTAATAAAAAAGTAAATAAAGATATCATATACACACAAGAATTAGGTTTGTAGAACACATAAATTAAAGAAAATATGAATAATTACATAAATGTATACATGTATATATGTATAATATAGCACGAGATCATTGGATTTTGTATGTGTAATAAAACCTGATGTGTGTATACTGAGTGTGTGTAAGTTGTGTATGTCCTGCCTGATATGTGTTTGAGGGGTGGTTGTATGTATGTGTGTTAATATTAAAATATTAACACCTTTGAGGATGGATGTGTTTTAATGTGTGTGTGTCAAGATGGGGGTGTTAGTATGCATCTCCCCAACCCCCATAAAAGTCCTTGCCTCTTCCCAGAGAGAGAAAGTTGATGACCTGGTGGGGTCAATTGTTTATGTCCTTAAGCTAGCAGCGCAGCAAATTTTGGCTGCTCAGTCATCAGCTAGCCGATCACTGGAAATGTCTTCCTAACTTTCTGATGAAGGCGGCGGTGCCTCCGAAAATTCAAGACCTCCAATATATATTTATATAAACAATTAATGGGGAAAGGACAGAGAGATAGAAAGAAGGTGACTTACCTGAGGTGATGAAGGGGGCAGTGCCTCCGAAAATTCAAGTACTCTAAACCTAGCAGCAGCATGTATAAATAAGAATGAATGGAAGTATGAATGTGTGTGTGTGAATGAAAGGGATGTTTATTATAGTTATGATACATTTAGCTGACAATTAATGACATTTAGTAATGCCAAAGTTAGTATATTTCAGGTCAACTACATACAAGGTCATCACTGAGTAGATTCACTGAGGAAGGAACTCTGACCACAAGCTCAGAAGGATGGACCTCCAGTTAGATGTCACTGCCACTGGAGCCCAAAACACTCTGCAGACACTACTTCCCAGATCTCCAAATTTTAACTGCATCTGGTCTTCACTTGATTTCCTGCTTAAAACAAATACTTAAAAATATAGGCATTAGAGCTCAGCAGGAAGCTCACTACAACTTATAATGTAAATTGTTGTTGTGTTTTTTCTCATAAAGCTTTCAAGGCTAGAAATGCTGTAAAAATTATAGAATTTACTGTCTCCATCTGTATGTGACCTTCCTATTAACAAAGTGCTGAGAGCATTAGAAAACTTTTTAATCATGCACATAAAATTAATAGGTTTTTAAATTGATAATTTTTGTATTACAAACCTGACTGATTTGTAAAGTTACTATGCAATTTATAAGTTATAGTTTTATGTAAGGGTGTTTTGAATCTCTAATGCATGATGCATACTTCACCGTGTTGTAAGCATTGATACAGGTGTGTATTGGTCAAATGTGATGCACATGTGGCCGCCACTGGCAGTGTACTTATACCCGTGAAGGTTCTGAATGTTGGACTCCCGAATACGCCGTGACAACACTGGGGGCAACAAGTTTCCTGTTGGACTCAACCAAGGAAGAATCAAAAGCACAAACCCGAAAGGCATTAGCTCTCAGAGAGCAAGAAAATAAGGACTTGGGCAGAGTACCCGGATAGCTGAAATATCCTACTAAGAAAGTCTTTCAAAGACAAATATGAGAACTTATAGACCTTAAAAAACACCCGCGATAGGTAGAAGGCATTGAACCCAGGAATCTCCATGATGGCCTTACAGCAGCAAAGGGAAATCTGCGCCAAGCCCTCCAACTGGTCAGTTGTCGCAAAGGAAACTCGGCGCTGGAGAGTGCAGAACACGATGAAGTAGGATGGAAATCCATAGAAGGAAACGTCGTACGAAGAGGCACACAAAGAAAGGCGGGAAGGCAAAGAAGAACGATTTACAGTCCCCGTTCCTCAAAGATCAGAACAAAGTTGAAGTCTAGTCATAACGCTATCATGGCGTGTAGAAACTTTATGGTGATCTCGAAGGGCATCCACACAGAGGTCAGTAACTTGGACGTTCACTTCATCCAAAGTAGTGTACCTGAACACCACTTTTACGGAGTTTTTCGAGGAATTCATAAGGAAAGAGGTATGGAATTGACGACAAAAAAGCTGTTGACAATGTCGTCGTCACATAAGATCTTGTTCCAAAATATATCTGAGAATAATGAACATCGTTTACGAGGATTCTTATCTAATAGGTGAGATAACTGTTAAAAAAAGTGGAAGAGAAAGCGGGAAAATTCAACGTTCACGCCTCGAATTCTAAGGTGAAAAGAGCTTATCCCAACACAGACTGAAATCTGTTTGTGTTGAAAAATTTCAATTTTCAGACCGATAAAAAACTGCAAAACAACAGAATGGCAGCGATCTGTTAACGAAAATCAAGCTTTGAAATATGGCGGAAGTAGTAATTTCTAGTTAGTAGAACGACAACGGTTTGCATACCTCACATGAACTGACACATAGTCTAAAAATCCGGAGCCGAAGAATGATTAGTTTGGGTGAGATGAGTCAGAATCACTTACGTTAACTGCTATTTTATGCTGAAAGTTTTTCTGACTGAAGCTGGTGAAACATCATTGTATTGCAAGGAATGAACGGCGGTCTCATCGTCACCAGTTACTTCATCTCTCAGGAGGGAGCTTACCGAATCTCAATTCCTGAGGGCAGCTTATGATGAATATGGCCTGAATATCTCGACTTTGAGGCTATCAAGTCGCGGTTACCGACGTGTCGTTGCCTTCACAGAGACCGGGAGCGAGGATTATAGAAGATTAGAACGAAAGGAAGCACATCGCCCGAGAATGGGCGCCAATGACCAAAAACCACAGAGAAGGAACGTCGCAAGTATTTGACTTCGTGATGTCGCGCAACTGCAAAACGGTCTACCGAGATGAATTGAGATCAAATAAGGACAACAGTAGTATCAAATTCTGTACAAATATGGCCTCCAGTATTCTGGCCAGACTATAAGACCGGCACCAGACAATATGTGACCACCAAGGCCGTCGAGGCTCCTCCAACCAGCCAAATCTGCCGATACAGAACATACGTATATTTCTACTGGCGTTGACAAAACTTAAAATTATGAGCACTCTGTAGAGTTGGACCAATATATAAGAACCATGAATAACTTATTGAACAGAGACACGGCTTCCAACTTAGTGATGTTTGGAAGCCAGTGATTAGCCAACAACTGGAGAAAGAAAGGGCAACTCATCCGTAAGCTTAACGACCGCGGACTTGATGTTTATCTTCAGCCAGTCGATGTTTAAACAAGTGATCTAGCAAAGTAGTTAAGACGATGAGTGGCGTGTCACATCACGTCACTGGAGTTACGCGACATAAGAAGTAAGAGATTGGGAGATGACAGAACAAGTCATCAAAACGTTGCCACCTAATGAAATTACCCCTTTAAAATTTTTCCTAATTATATTCGCAGAGAAAACCTTCGAACTTTAATTATGATTTTAGTTGTGTGAAGACCGAGTTATTTAACTGGATAATCAATTGTCAATTATAGTAATTTGCAAAATTGAGCAGTGTGAAACCTTTATAATAATACTGATAAAAAGTTGAATATGATATTTAATCGTAAATCTATGGGTGTGATAATTATATCTATCTTTAATTAATTAAAGTTTTTCTTTGATGTATTTTTTCAATACATTGCGACCACTAATTCCAATAAAATTTACTGAAATATTTTTTTATAGTAAGGAAATAAGCTAACTATAAGTATATATATGAAAGTTACATTTTGGTTGCTGTATCACTTCCTAATTTTTAATTATTTGTACTTATTTTGAAAAAAAGATAATTTAATAAACAATAAATAAAAATACGGCAAAATATGCCAGCATACTTAATTAATATTTAATTAACATAAACGCAATTTAAGTAATACATAAATACAATTTGCTTATTGTCATTTCAAAGGTTTGAGTTATTGGTATTAACCCATTTAAAATCAAGTGGCTAATGAAATATTTTCCTTATGTTTTGTGCCAATCACTACATGGAGATAATTATTTCTGAAGTAACAGATATATTCAAAGTTGAATACTTTTTTAAAGAAATATTCCATTGCTTGTATTGAAAGAAATAAAATCTAATAAAATATTTTTCGTTACCTAGCTTACCTCAGGGTAGGACTGTTATGCATGTTTCTTTTTTAATATGATGGAAACTATGAAACGCACTTCTCATACAGAGAAATGGAATCTTCAGCACTAACACTGTACGTTAAATTTGGTATTAGTTTTGTTTTGAGTAATGTTCCGCATAACAAGATATTTTGAAATTATATTTCTTTACGTCTATGCGGGATATTCTGTGTACTCCGTGTATGGTCAGAATTGGGTAATTATTAATTTCAAATACAGCATGGCTGTACGAAATTCGTGTTTTACTAAGTCGAAATGTGATAAGTTTTTTTGGGGGGTTAATAGGCTACATGTGGGTGATCCTGAAACAGTCAACTCATCTTTAGGGAATGAAGGACGGGAATTGAAAGGGGGGATGTGTAAGGTAGAGCAAAGTATCACGGATAGACTAGGATCACCGGGCTATAGTTTAAGGATCCTTCCCGATGTTTCACCTAAAGAGATGCAAGGGAAAACCCTAGAAAACCTTGGACGCCCTTCCGAATGACGAGAGACGAGTATGATGTAGGGTCGCAGTATTCCCTTCTCCATGTCTCTACAATTTTTTGGAGGCAGTTGCCCGACAGATCCAATGGGATCAGAGGACAACTCTTACCGTATGCCCAGTACATGTTTCTTGTTGTTGTGGTATTCAGTCCCAAGACCGGTCTGATGCAAGCCTTTTCATTTCCTCATAACTAGCACTACCCACATCATCCCTAATCTGCTTAGCGTATTCTATCCTTTGCCTCCCTCTTCTGTTCTTACCCCCCACACTTCCCTCTAATGTTAATTTTACAAGACTCTTATGCCTTAAAACATGGTCTATCTATCCCTTTTCTTGGTCAACGTCCTCTATATTGTTCGCTTTTCCCTTATTCTGTTTAGAACTTCCTCGTTAGTTACTCTATCCATCCATCTGATTTTCAGCATTCGCCTGTAGCACCACATTTCAAAGGCTTCTATTCTTTTCCTTTCCCGAACTCCTATCATCCATGTTTCGCACCCATATAACGCCACGTTCCATATGAACATTATAGGAACGATTTCCTAATATTCACACTTATATTACCCGTAAGTAAATCTCTCTTTTTCGCGAAAACCTTTCTTGCCTGTGCTATCCTACTCTTTATGTCTACTATACTTCTACCATCCCTAGTTGTTAGGCTTCCTAAGAAGCAGAATTCCTTAACTTCCGTCAAAATATTCCTTTCCAATCTAACACCCTTTGTTATTCCATTGCTTCCCAAACTACACTCCATTACCTTTGTTGTCTCATCCTATTGAACTCTTTCTCCAGGACTCCGTTCATGCCATTTATTATGGTTTCCAAGTCTTCTTCTGATTCCCCTAATACTACAATATCGTCGGCAAAGCGTAAGGTTTTTATTTCTTCTCCTTGCAGTATGATTCCTTTTCCATATTCCGTTTTAACATTCTTCATCGCCTGTTATATATATATATATATATATATATATATATATATATATAAGTTAAACAGCATAGGCGACAGATGCATCCTTGTCTTACTCCTTTCTTGATTACGGCTTTCTTTTCTTGATCTTCTATTCTAATTACTGCTTCAGTTTCTTCAACATAGTCAGGTGAGCCCGCAGACAGTGTCTGGAGAAATGCCTGCGAGAGAAAACTCCCCAAAGCATTTCGTCGAACTTGATAAGGTTTGTGAATTGATACGACGTTCCTTTTAGTGCCGACAGCGAGTTTGACAATCATTTCGCCTTGTGTCATAGAGAATATCAATGCAGTTTATCTGTTGTATTGTGAACTTTAATAGAATACCATCTGTAGATTTTCTGGTGAAATTTGTTTATTTTAATTTTATTAAAAAAATTCAAAATGTACAGAATAGTTAAATGTTATTTGATTAAATAATTACTTCTGTATAGGCTACCAGTGGAGAGAGGGGTGAGGCTTTTTCTTTGGAAAAATAAATTTCCTTTCTTTGACTTAGCTTGACTTGACTTAATTAATGTTGCCCCTTCTGGAGCATAGGGCATCGGTGAATGATTCCCATCGTTCTCTCTGGGTCGCCAACACCTTGACTTCTTTCCAGTTTTTCTTTTTGAATTACCTCTTTTAATGACCTCCTCCAAGTCAACTTAGTTATCTGTAATTCTGTTTCCAGGAACTGCTTTCTTATAACTTAATGCTTGCAGGTCGTGTAAAATGGTTTTGATTTTTTAAATGTAAATGTATGGTAAGTAATTCTCGTAAATTAGTGAAAGAGTATTGATGTCTCGCATACGTGTTTATTATTATGAAGCCAATTTGTACGCCACCTGTCTTCTGAAATTCTGACCTTGTTCTGTGTGAAAGCCCCGTAGCCTCTGGCCATTTGTGAATCGGAAGGGAAAGTTGTGCTCTTCTGAATATTAACGATTCAACGTTCTCCAAAGCTCGAAAGTTATTAAGAATTTTTTTAACCCTTTCCTGGTAATTACCAATTTGACCAATGTTAATTCTCCATAAATTTATTTATTGTTGAGTTTCTTTGACACGATATACTTTCATATCTTTGGATTTTTCACAGAAGACATAAAAGTACAATCTATTTGTTCGCAATTATCAATTTAAAAATAATATCTTCGAATGCACCTTAGTATAAATTTCTATATTATTGATTTAAAAATCTAATTAAAAAAATCACAGAAGTTTAATTCTTTTTAAATTTATACAATCTATTACTTTTGTTTATGGGCCAAGTGATTTTACCTTATTTCTCGTGTACTTTTACCGGCATTATTCTTTACTGTAATGGTCAAACACAACTGCTCGGGCTTTTGGCTGTGCGGAGTCAAAAGAAAGGCGACAGCATTTGAGTCAGGGGCAATCAAACTCAAACTTTAAATTGTGCCTTGAGTGTTTCCCAATTTGGTGAGAGTTGGCTACATCGGGTGGTGTGTATTCCCAAGTGTAACCATAAATGTGATTGGTCAATATCCATCCCTGCCTCCTGGGTGACATGAACCAAAGAAGTGGGGAATAGATTTTGTGGACACAAATTGATATTTTGGACAGATTTTTCGAGAGGAGTGAGACTGCAGAGATGCCAATATATATTTGGTGAGAAATTCCGCTTGGAGCAAGCCTAAGCTAAGCTTCTCAATCATGACTGTGGTTGGAATTGTGGTAAGGGAGATTTTAAAATTCTTCCTGAAACTGGAAGAATAGCAGCGGCGGTTGGGATCTGGAGGGAGGACGACCCAATTAGGGGGAAGGAGCTGGAATATGCACTCAGCCGACAAGGTAATTATCCCTGTGACTCTTTACTAATTTTGTGTACTGCCAGGTCCGAGTAGAATATTTTGTTGTATGAGAAGGCCCATAATATGCGATTCTGAGGTTAGAGATAGAATTGTTTAATTTTAAATAGTTTTTTATATCATTTTTGTAAATAGATATGTAGTTTTAATTAAAGAAAGAATAACCGACATAAAGATCGAAATATCAATATTGTAATTATTAATGTAAATATGTTTTTTTGGATCAAGTAAATTACTGTCTTTCTTTTTTATTATAAAAAGCTCATTATTAATACATCAATATCCCACTTATTCATCTCATTACCTTCTTTCAAATGGAAACTCTCACATAGCAAAATTTTAGTGTATAACGCTCTTCTTCTTCTCTTTAAAAAAGTAATATATTGTTTGTTTTAGTTAACCATTGGAAAATTGAAAAATATTTAATTCGGAGTTTTCAAATGTTTCTTTCCATAACTTTAATCAACAGGTTTTATTTCTTCATACCGTGGTAAATGGCCAATTAGAATTAATTCCTTTGTTTTATTTAGGGAAATATGTCTGGAACAATCGTCAAGAATAAAATGATGGGTCATAGAAAAGGCTCGTGTTTAATAAAATTCACATATATACATGGGGATATAACAATTATAACAAGCAGGGTATAATACAAACAGATAACAAGAATGTAAGCAGTCGTTTAGTCCTATAAAGAAAGCTTTGTACTCGAAGAAGGGGAGCTGACTGAATTGGCATAGACTGCTACTGTGTGCTCACCACGACGAAAACTTACATTTCTATATCTTACAAAATAAGTGCGGGCGTAACGTACTCGTAAGTTGTGCAGTAGCTTGTGATGTTGTGACGTGAGCAAAGTCACCTCACTAACCACAAGCTTGGTTACTTAGCATTGCCGAATATTCAGTAGCCTCCTCGCAGTCCCTCCCCACCATCAGCAAGTCTATGTACAGCACTACACGAGGCGGCTGAATTCAATCCCATCCATGGTGTTCCTTGTGAATTGGCACCCACACTTTCTCCCATACTGGCTTCCAGATCTTCTTCCACTCTGGAACCTGGAATTGTTTCCACACAGGAACTGAAATCTGCTTCCATTCGTCCTTCCATATGAGTTTCTTCTCCGGGACCCAGATCAGCTTCTTGTCTGTCCTCCAGATCTGAATCTTTTCCTCTTTCCAGATGAGCTTCTTTTCTGTAACCCAGACTTGTTTCTTCTCAGTGCGCCAGATTTGTTTATGTTCAACCTTCCATTCCAGCTTTTTCTCGGGAACCCATATCTGCTTCTTCTCAGTACGCCAGATTTTCTTCCAGATTGTCTTCCAAACAAGCTTCTTTTTCCACAATCCGTGAGATGTATACTCCCATCCATGATCATCTGTTCCGTGTGATTTTTCACCAGGTACCCAAACTTTCACCCATTCTGGAATTGAAATCTTTTTCCAGTCAGGAACTTGAATTTCTTTCCAAATGGGTACTTGTATTTCTTTCCAAATTGGAACATTTATTGTTTTCCAATCTGGTACTTGGATTTCTTTCCATATTGGTACCTGAATTTCTTTCCATATTGGTTTCTGAATTGTCTTCCAGTCGGGTACTTGGATTTCCTTCCATACTGGGACTTGAATTTCTTTCCAGATTGGAACTTGAATCTTTTTCCACGCTGGCTTCCAGATCAATTTGCTGGCAGTTTTCCAAATCTGTTTCCACTCTTCCTTCCACACAAGCTTCTTTTTCCAGATGCCCTCTGGTTCGTGATGATCATCATGGTGATCATGGTGAATATCTGGAGGACCGTAGCTGCTCCCGATTCTATAAATTCAGTTTTCAATTAATTTATATAATTCAAAATCCTTAAAAACTTTAATGTTAGATGGAAAAATATTTCATTACTAGATGGAATTAAGTAATTTGTTTAATTTATTAATTCACAATCCCCTGTTTTGCATTTCGTAAAGACTGGAAAGTAAGGAGAGTTATTTTTGAGAAAATTTGCACGGAACGAATTAGAAAGTTTAAAATCTTTCAAATATTGTTACAATACCGGAGACAAATAATCACAATCCAATATTATTAAAATGTTAAGGATATTATTTTGACCTACTAGGCCATTAGATGTAATAATTGTTTCAAACTTCATCTCCTTGCAGGACTTTAACCTTAGTCGTGCAAGGAGATAAAATACATCTAAATAGAGGCTGTAAATTTCGACGAAAACTAACACAAAATAAATTTTTAAGAAGACTGGATTGTGCTAATTCTCCACAGGAATATTATTTGATAACGGTATTGATGTATGAAATGGATAATAAAGATTATAAATGTTGGAGTTTTAGAGTTGAAATTTTTTTACGCTTGTAACAACTGACTAAAATTAACTCAATTCCTAAATGCCTTATAGGATATTGTAAATGTAAAACTGTAATATATGGTATTGTTTACTCACTCTTTCTTCTGGCGGATTGGGTCTCCAAGAGTTGGAGATGTGAACAGAACTCCGAACAGGAGTACCTTAGAAAAATTAAAAGAAGTAATTTAGAAACGGCAAGTAAATATTGGCACTGTAGAGCAATAGCAATAGATTAATTAAATTTATCATGAGAATTGATTAAAATTGGAAATAATGTTATTTTAAGAGTACTAAGGTAATGTTTCAAAAGTAATTTTCATTTCTGCTATTATGAAATTATCTGTACTTATTTCGCACAACGCGTATTTATAGGATCGTTTGTAGTAATAAGTATCTTTATTGACTGGAGCAGTTCAGAAGCTGTATTTGATGATCTCTGCAGACTCATTTCATTCAGTATTAACGAATAATTAAGATTTACAAAACGAATTCCTATTGAGGGCAGTAAGCTGGGAAAAGAAACGAAGGCAGTAATTGTAAATAGTGTTAAGTACCCTATAGAACCAGCTCATAAATTCTCGGAAAATATGTTAGCGAACTGGAAAATTGTGCGTAGTAAATGTTCGTCTAACCACGAGAACACGATTGTAGACTATAATAAACAACATTAACTGTCTCATTACTCGGGAATAAAGCTAGCTTGAGCTTTTCTCATGTTGCGGGAGCTACTGTACTTTCTCTTCCGATAAAATTCTTAGTGAGAGAGAGTACAGGGGTAGGCGATTTTATTAAAAGATATAATTCTGAAACCCGATTCACAAGGAAATAATGAACGTTGGAAATACTCGTATTCTGCTGACAACTTTATCGTGAATTTAACAGAGGCCATTGGCGGCGCGTATTGTCCTTCATCCTCGACACAAATAGCTTTTTTTACCCTTTTCAATTCGAACAAAACGAAAGTCATTCCTTTCCGGACGATGTGTGACTGTATGAACCCAAGCATAAGAGAAATCGCGAGTCACTCCTCGAATTGCTGACTTATGAACAAGGGAAAGACGCCACTTCAATTCTTCAAGTTCCCGTGCCAAGGATGTCAAGAGGCATTTGAGAAAGTGCCGTGAAAAGTGAACAATTCTGACAATAATTGAAATATCCTTTCCGGAAAGAATCACAAAATTGCGGACGTTATTTAGAAATAAACATGAAGCTATCAAAGATCGAAGACATCCCGGTGTTATATTCTGGATAAACAGTTCTTGGGTTTCCACTCGAGTCAAATGAAGCTTAAGGCACGACGTTTCGATGGCGTGCACTGACATCGTTCTCAAGTATAACGATGACAGAATACGCCATCGAAACGTCGTGACTTGAGCGTCATTCGACCCGGAACTGTTTACCCAAACATGAAGATATTCTCTTCACGGAAGGAAATAGAAAACTACCAGCGGAATTCTGCAGTTTTAGAGGCATTGGGAAAATAAAAAGCTCAAGCTTAGTATAATCGATATCTCGCGAATTGGAATCTTCTATTCACCTACAAAGGACATAGTTGCTGTAAAGACTAACTGTATTTTACATATGGCAATTTGTTAAATTCTCAAAAAAAGGACAGTAGTAAAGGTTCACCTAATGAACATAAACCACTCTGGTGAATCCTTTTCATATATGGTTCTCGGTTTATTTTATTAAAGTAAAGGTTTATCAGACAAGTTAGAGACGAGATAACGTCACGTATTGGAGATCTTCTTCATTGTCATTTCCCTTGTGCAAACCTAAGCATGACTCGTTAGAGTGACTCCTCTACTTAAAGCACTATGCTAATGAGAGGGAGTTGCATCTTCAGGGTCAAAGGCCGTTTCGCCTAAAGACAGTGACTTTCCTCGTGAGGAGAAAAGTGCGTGCGATCGCGTGCCGTGTGATATCTCGGGAACTTTCCTTCTCTAAATGGAACGAGATAGCTACGGCTCGTCCGTCAAGAGATTTTACTGCCTCACCATAGCTTTCATTCAAGGAGGAATTGGATTTACAAATCGGTCATTTATTCCTTTATTTTCTTTCGGACTTTTCTGTTGCATTTAGACATAAAATCAAGTTAAGCGGGTCAAAATCTTTGGAAACCAATTATGCACGATAATTTCTTAAATAATTGTAATTTAATAACAGAAATTTATAAGCGAGGCATAATTTTTGAGTGTTATAATGTATAATATTTATTATTAAATAATAAGTCCTTCCTTTTCTATATATCCGGTCCGGACTATAAGGAACTGTTTACTGCCTACACATAGGAATATTTGTTTTGATATGAATGAAACAGTTAGTTGTTACAACTCTCTTTAGCTTTTCTTGATAAACTTTACACGCATTCGTATCTGCTACAAAAGTTTTCTGAATCAGCATTAGAAATAATTATAATCTTTCGTCCATTCTTACATTCTTTTAGTTTCTTTAGCGTATCTATAAATCGATGGTTATACTAGATATTCAAATTAAAAAGGAGAGAAATAATTATTTTTATATTAATACATCTGTGAGTTCGGCTGTCTGAGCCAACATAATTATTACCCCATATTCTAACTATTATGGGGGTTGTTTATTTATTATAACCCTATCAATCCATAGCCTGAGTATGATTCATTATTTAGTGCCTTTTTTACAACAAAAAAATATTTCAATTTATAGAAATTGGAACAACGCTGCGGGATGATTCAAAATTAAACTTGAAATTTGTTAAATTAATTCTGAATTAAAAATTTTAATTACATCTTTTATTTATTATATTTTTTATCGGTTTTGAAATGAAGATGTAAAATATTCTATCTTTCGTCCGTGTATATTTTTATAGGGTCACTTTACGGCCAAGGGGAAGAGGAGTCGATGATAGTGTGAAGCCTAATACGAGCCGTGGGACCGACTCACCATTCAATGTATTTTGTTCGAATGTACGAAGTATACGTTTATACGCAGGGGGGACCATAGCCAAATTCTCACCTGATGACTTCTGCTCAGAATCCGCGGCGATCAAATCTCATCGAGTTCGGTGACAAACTAAATCTAAACCCATTGGTCCAACTATTAGGATAAGAGGCACGGATAGTTTTGTACTTTGGAGCCCAATAATGTAACCTCCAATAGAAAGGTAGTTAGTTGACGCGACCATAAACTTCCAATAAAAAATAAATACGCCTGAACTATATCTTTACGCCCGTTTGAAGAGTCTTTTAGATGACCCTGTAGAAAACCAACATAAGTGTCGACGCCCTACTTTTCACGGGGAGTTCTCTTCATAGATGTGCGTGAAGATAGTGTTGAGTATGATGAAGTGGCTCAACTCTGGCGCGACCAGAACAATTCATCGCCGCCCCTTGAAGGTTTCCTTTTCGCAACTTCAACTGTGTCAGTGCAACACAAATACGTACACAGCAAGAAGGCAATTACAGACCTTTTATTGCGGTTCTGAACTTACCCAGGCTGACCCTAAACGTATAAAGGACATAGTTGTCGTTTAGTGTGATTTTTCTGCAGTTTTATGGAGTCTAGGGGAATTAAATGGTCACAAACATGATCCTTATAAGAAAAGCGCTTCAGCGTTAGATACCTTTCTTGAATTCATTATTTCTTTACCCACTTGAAGTTGTAGTACCGGAAAATATGAAGGGATTTCGATAAATGGGGCTTTGGAACGTATTGGTGCAAAGTCGATTTCAAATTGCAGAAATTCGTTGTGCAAATAGAGTTTTATTCAGATTTGTTCCGTGTTATTCACATTTGAAAAAAAAATTGTGTTGTTTCATTGGATTTGTTTCGCAGTTTGTAACATATCGATTATCATGGGAAGTGTAATGTGCGTGATTTCAGACTCCTCCTTAGTATCTCACTTGATGTTGTGTAAAAAAAATTTTTTTTTGAAGCCATAAATTAATTTTAATGCATAATGTTGATTTTAAAATGTAATTAAAGTTGTACGTTAGTTGAACTCTTTTGATTATATGAGTAAGAGAGGATGACTGACCAGGAGCGTCCAAGTCCTCATGGCGACGTCCCAGCAGCTGCGACGGCCGGTGCTGCAGACCAGACCTGAACTACACTCTCGCCTTCCCCCCGACGCTCTTTTATAGCAGACGTCGCTTTCCTTTGGAGTGGGGTCCGAACTTTCTTCAGGCTCCAGGGAGGGAGCTCATCTCTGTGCATAGGCTGGTCAATTTTTGACATTGTCCCCACTCTTCTTCACTATGGGCGCGACGCTGCTTCGCGGCCCGCAAACTACTATGACTTAATTTAATCTCGTCGGGGTTCTATACCAACGCTCGTTTATTAAATAAAACTTTTAAAGTCCTTTAACGCAGTTTTTGGTTTGTAGGACTCATCATTACGCGTAGTTCTGTCGTCAATGCAGAGAATTCACAATGGCGGCTTCGGGATTTAATGTTTGGAGACCATACATACAACCATAAATATTCTGTGATGAGATGAGTCACAAGTCGGGATTCGGTATCTAAACAAAAGTATCGATACTTTACTCAATGTTTTCATCGAATACCCGGTATTGGTTCCTGTAAAGTATCGGTTTTAAAGTATGGATACTTAATAGTATATGTCTGAAATGAAGAAAGATGATTTTTTCAATTACATATTTTGAAATGCAATTATGACTCACTTCATCTGATATCTGTTTTATATTAATTCATTAATTACAATGTAAAGAATAGTGAGAAAAAAGCATTAAAAAAATTAAAATATGATATTTTTAAAAACATAGGCTCATTTGAGTAAAACAAAAAAAAATTAACTATTTTACACGTTAGAAAATATTTTTCCTTTACATATTTTAATTGTTTTTGATTTCTTTTAATCATCATAAGTGCAATATTTACCATTTAAGTACTTACATACTAAAAGGGACTTACATAGCTTGAAGTAAATGATACACAACAAGAAAATGATTCAAAAATTAAAATCCCCAATCTTCTTCACTTTAGGAACACCAGGAATAAATTCTTTGCAAATCTTATGGGGGTGAAACGATTCCGATCGTTTGAAAGGACCGTCCAAGCCTTAGAAAATAGTAATTCACTTAAAACTGATTTTGTGAGAATAATAAAATGTAGTGTGCCGTCCTCCTGTGGTCTAGTGGCTAGCGTCGCACCACGGAGGTCCTCGGTTCGAATCCTGGCACGTTTGTGTTGTTTGAGAAACCATAATATGATACCCCTACATGGATATAAGTTCCACTAATGGTGCACAGTCGCTACAAACCTTGCAGATGGTGGGACTATAAACAAAACTTAAAAAAATTTATTTTGACAAAAGTCCTTCGAATAAATTGTCTACTACCAACATCGTATAAAGCTTGACTGTTATTATTTTTATTTTAGTTATATTGGCTAAACAAAAAGAACTTTGAATATTAGAATTAAAGAACATTTAAAATTTTCTAGCTGTAAGCAAAAAATTGCTGTCAAATATGTTTTCGATTTTAACAACACTTGTATTTAAGACAGAAAGCAACATTTTTGTTAAAGATTGGTCTAAGAAATGTTGTAAATAAAAAATCACGCAGAAACTGACGATATTAAGCATAGCGAGTTCACGACGTATTATCTTACTTCCTTGATCCTGCACTGGTTCACCTTTGGTATTCTCCTGTTTCAAATATTGCCAATTTTATTTATTTAGTAATTTATATTAAACTGCAAATTTAATTACATAATTTTTTTCCCGAAAGTTGTGGGACGAAACGTTTACAAATAAAAATACTTCTTTTCTGACTTTTGGTAATTCTTTGTGTTTATTTATAATGAAACGTTAGATTAATTCAATATAATTGTCAGTTTCAGTTACATAGCAATTTGAGAAAGATGCTAAGCTCGCATCGAAACGTCGCCCTATCTAATATTTTTAATTCGATAATCTAGCTTTTAATGCTTTTCTGTTAAATAAGGTCGCATCTACTGGTGTCATTGGGTTAATTATTTTCGTGGATTGTTGGCGCCATTCCTGTAGGCGTCTTCGAAATGTGATTGTTTTCGGCAGTTGCAGTGCGAGCCGTAGTCAGTATACTTATGTGCACGTAAAACGTAATTTATATTTAAGTATGAATAATCTGCGTAATTTGTGTGTAAATTCTTAAACAATTTTCCGAGAAATTTCTTATTTGTGCCATCCATAATCAGTAGTTAAAAAATTCTGAAAGATATTATATCAGAAAAATAGTAGCTAAAAATTTATTGAGTCTCGATTAATTAATGTCAATTGATGAATCTTATATATGTAACACAGATAGATCTACATCAATTGATATCAATCAGAACCGTTCCTCCAGCTCATCAAGTCAAAAGTGAGAGGTGTGTTATCCTCCCGAAACCACGTTCCATGGCACAGCATCCAAGAAGACATTTGTTGGACGCTTGAAGGGCCCAATTGCGTGGGCATGGACACATTGCTTGAAAAAGGTACTTTTCGGAACGTATTAGAATTCAAGAATACAAGTTTTAAAATTTTATAAGCAGAACCTTCGAGCACTTTATATAGAGCACTTTATATATTTAAAATAATTTGTTCCTTACTCTAACGGATATCTTGTTGTTGTTGTGGTATTCAGTCCTAAGACTGGTCTGATTCAACCCTCGATGCTAGTCTTTCCTACGCAAGCCTTTTCATTTCTCTACAGCTATAACATCACACATCCTTTCTAATTTATTTAGCGTATTCCGTCCTTGGCCTCTCTATTCTTTTCTTCCCTACACACTTCCCTATAATTGCTTATTTTACAAGTCCCTCACGTCTCAAAACGTTGCCTATTTATCTAACCTTTCTCTTGTCCAAAGTCCTCCATATTGTGTGTTCTCTTCTCTTATTCTGATTATAACGTCCTGGTTAATAATTATATCCACCCATAAGATTTTCAGATTTCTTCTGAGGCACGAAATTTTTAAAGCTTCTGTTTTTTCCTGTTTTTGTCCACGTTTCCTAATATTCATACTTATATTTGCCGTACGTAAATTCCTCTTTTTTGCGAAAGCCTTCCCTGTCTGTGCCTTTACACTCTTTACGTCTACTATACTTTTACCATCCCTATTTATTTTTGCTGCCCAAGTAGCTTCCTTCAAAATATCCCTCCCCAACCCAAAACCCTTTGTTATTCCATTATTTCCCTTAATACACTCCAATACCTTTTTTTCCTTTTATTAATCCTCATATTGAACTCTTTCTCCTGGATTACGTATTGCCATTAGTATGGTTTCCAAGTTTTCTTCTGACTTCCCTTATACCTAATACATAAAACGTTAGGGGTTTTTATTTCTTTTCCTTACATTGTGATTTTCTTTCCGTATTAATTTTAAGTTTCTTCATCTCCTGTTCTATATATATAAGAGCATTGGTGACAGATTGCAACCTTGTCTTACTCCTTTATTGATCTCTGCTTTCTCTCTTGCTCGTTATTTCTAATTACTGCAGAGGTTAGGAATAACCGTGGTACAGTATTTATAGCAAATTTAATTCTGGAAGAGTTATTGTACAACAAGATATTTGAAATGTATTATTTTAATACTATCAATATTCGAAAGCGAGAATAGTTTATCATTTCAGGGATTGAGGAGCAAAATAATTATATTGATTATTTGAACAGACTGCTTCTTTCGTCATACTCACAGATGTAAACGACGACTCTTCTACAACTACATACTTTGTAATTTATTTGTACACCTTCCTTCAAGAAGGGGGTCGCCAAACTCACTTAAACCGGGAGCTACTTTTGCCTTCAAGAAGTGCTTGGCGAGCTAAAGCCCTTACTCCTCCAATCTTCCACAACATTGATGATATAAAATGATACTTTTTAAAACTTTTACATATTTTTATTATTATTACATATTACAAATTATTCAATTAAATTTATTTTTAAATTTCCGACTCTTAAAAATTAAAATTATTGAACTTCCAAGACGAAATTCATAACAAAATTAGAAAATAATAAGTAAAATTCAATTGGAGGCATAACCTCCCTTCTCTGTAACGAATAGCTTTTCATTGCTACTCAGATGCAATTCACGTGACTGTCAGTCACTTTGTTACTGTATTTGATTTTAATTATTTATGAAAACTTGACAGCGCATATGAAATTGTTCTCTTATATATGATATGCAGAACATTCTAGCGCCTTTATGGTCGAAAGGGGTTGCGAACAGCTTCTACACACGTTAATGTTTGTTTTCTCTATTCATTAAGTTTGTCTCACAACGCTACAATTTAGTTTAAAATCATTGAAAGAGTGAAATCGTTTCCAATAACTCATTTCAAACCCTGCAATTTAGTAAAATCAGCTTTTTGGTTACGTCCACGAAAAATTATAAAGTCCGGGATCAAATAAAAATCTTCAAGCTCATGTTAATGGGCTCCTCTTTCGTTAAATAAGATAATGAAGACGGAAAGTAATTCATGAAAAAGTTCTGAACCAATATCCCTGCTGCGCCATCATACTCCGTTATGAAGAAGGAGGTTCGCCAACCGACAAGATTTTAATAACATGTTTCATAACGTCATTCATATTTCAAACATTTCCCACATAGGGCCTCCTCATTAATCACAGAGAGATAATGTGAAAACCGTAGAAAGGCGTTGTCTTATTCCACAGCAAAAAGAAAATCCCTCTACAAACGGTGTACAGTTGGTAACCAAATGGATAAGCTTGTCCCTAGATTTAAACTCAAAATTATTAACTGACCTTAATTATTACTTGGCAGTATGTAGCTATTGTTATACAAAGGTAGTAAACGATACACACGGTACCAGAAACACCGTCTCGCGAATTGGCTTCTTCTTCTTTCAGATATCTGTCAGAAGATTTCTGTAGAAAACGTGCCTCAAGCATAGAAAGGATCCTTGCTATTCAACGCTTCCGCACTTACTACAAATGTGGTTTCTTTTATCTTGCGTAGCGAAACGTAGGATTTCTTCTCTAGTTACAGAGAAAATTTTGCCTATTAATGAGTATACTTTAGCAACTTGTTTACCTTTTCGTATATTCCTTCCAATAATGTTTCAACAAACATTTACTTGCACCAATTTTGCAGAGCATAAAGTTTAGTCATTTTGGCATAAATAAATAATATCAAAGTATTTACAACATTTATGGTAACTTATATATTATAAAAATACAATAAAAGTAGGTGCTTGTAGTATATGGGTCAACCTAGATTACGTTTAGATTAAAAAATATGACTTCCTGGATTCGGCAAGCCATGTGCCAACTGTGTCCATTCCCTGGGGATTCTAAGCCATTTTGGTTATTAATTATTTAGGAAGACTATAAAATATACAACTCATAACGATTGGGGGAGTATTTGGAGCAAATGCTAAGACGACTTTCAACTTGTTCTCTAACATATGATCATTTTGAGAATAAGATATCTTTTCCAAACGTTAAAGTGTGACTTGGGAGTATAAGCACAATAGTTCAGGATGTCAGTCATATAGAATTTTAGGTTTTAGAAGAATTCATTTCTCAGGGACAGCTTCAGGAAAAGTAGATCGCCTGCTGCAAATTTTATCAACAAGGTCATTCGAAGAATTTAGGATTTTTTTAATAAATACCAAATAGGCATAATAAATGACTTCACAAACGGTTTTAGTTGCTTAATCTGGCAAAAGTTGAAACATATTCTACAGAAGAATTAGGCGTCAGTTGTAATGAATTTATGGGGGGTGATATTAATTAAGATTTAAATAAATGGTAATATTTTATAATAAAAACAATAAAACAATTTATTTGACAAAAACAAACATATATACAATAATAATTACAATTTCTTAATGCTTCAATATTTACGCTGGCAATTATTTTCAATAATAACTACACATATATTTACAAAATGATTTATATTAATTACTTAAACAGTAACAATTTTAAAACTCATCTGAGGGTCACACTTTATGGGCCTTCTCATAGAACAAAAGTAATCCACTAGGACCTGGCAGCAAACAGAAAATTACAAAGACTCATAGTCATAGATGCATTTACCGAGTCGGCTTTCCACTACTTCCGGGTTCGTCCTCCCTCCAGATCAAACTGCCGATCACCGCTCTCGCACCATCTGGCCAATTCTCATCGCAACACTCTCAACCACCAATCTGTGTCTCCAAAAATCTCTACATCTCTCATATTTACTCTCTACTACCAATCTGATCAATCTCATGCCACCGACCTCATGTTTAAATGTCTCCGTCTGGTCATTAAAACTTCGTCCCCACTTCTGCGACACCTATCACCAAGGTGGCAGGGATGGATATCCTCCAATAATATTCATTGTTACATTTGGAGAAAACACGCCACCCGGTCGCCAAATTCTCAGACACATTCAGGAAATTCAAAAACCGGCGACGAGCTGTCTGAGCTTTATAGCCCAAGTGTCAACCGCTGTCTCCTTTGTTTTGATTCTGCCGCCAAAGCCCGAGCAGATGTATTGGTTCGTTACACAGTATACATGTGAAAAATGATATGAAGCTATGCCCTTGAAATAATGGTCCAGATTACCACAAAAGAAACCCATAAATTAAGATAAGAATCACCCCAGGACTCAGTTCTGGATTAATTACATTGGAAAGTCTACTCAGATGACCTCATTTAAGTACACGGACGGAAATTAATATGAAAAGCATAAGTGGGTGACCTGATAATACTGATGGAAAGTGGGAGCTGACCAGAGTTTGAAAATAAGACGGACCATTCTCAAAATTTGTTTAAATAGCTAATCAGGATTTTCCATAAAAGTAAAAAACACCAATATTTCTAAAACTTACAAAAAAATTAAAACACATCAAATAGTTGATGGATGAAATTCTCCCGATTTCCAGCCGGGTGAGACGTTTCGATAACATACAGCGTTATCATCCTCTGGAGAAGTGATAACGATGTGTTATCGAAACGTCGCGAGTTTTTGACTATCTCAACCGACTGGAAACCCGACAGAATTTCAATCAGTATCTACACTGGGAAAAACGTCGGTCATCAACATTAAAAGTTATTTTTCAATCAAAGACTTTGTGCCTAAAGCATAACAAAATTATACTTCGTATAATTTGAGCATTTATAAATAAATTTCTACCAGAATTTTAAATAGCGTATTATATATTTTGTATTAATTGAATGTGATGGCATTTCTTAATGAGATAGCATTTTATTTTTTTATTTCATTCCGTCCAATTTTCAGAATTTAGATCCTAGAAAAATAATGTAAATTTAAATTTGGTTTCCATTAGTCCTTCTCTAACATTTTCGAATCTAAAATATTTATTTTTGACTTCGCTTTGAAAGTTTGTTGATATGAACGTAGTATCTAACTGGCGTTATTGATTTTAAAACATAACTTCTTTTGTTTATCTTTATTTTTACGAATTTTACGGGGTTCAATTAGTGTTATTTTACATTACATGGTCCGAGATGCAGTCATACTGCCACCTGTAGGCAAGCCCTGGAATTGCTACTCTATGAATATTATGATACTTTTTGCCATGAACTGACCCTAAGGTGAATTATAAAAATCTATTGTACAACACCAACAAATGCAGAATTCATTGGAGATGGAATTCAGAAGGTAGGCGACAAATAGATGCTTAAAATACAACAAGGAGAAAACACCCCAAATACTGAACTTAGACTCTGCGTAAATAAGAGAGAAGGATGGAGGAAAATGGACAAGAAAGGAATGAAACAGAAGAAGGTTTTTTAAATATGTAAGTATATTAGAAATCAGAATTTTTTACAATATTCTTTAAGATAATTTGTTGGCAAGTGCTAGACATATTAGCAATATTTTTGTCCTGATGGAGTTTGCATAGTAATACATCCTTATTACTTTAAATCTGGGTCGATTGGCCAATGCCACATTCAATATTCTATTTTTTATTGGCTTTAATAGTTCTTCTAGCATTGGCTTTACATTATATGAGAGCATGATTCTTGGGTAACGATTCTCAATTTACTACCAAAAGTGGCGGCAATGGAAAAAGCCTGGAAAGAAACTGCTAACGGATCATTGACCGTAGAAAATGCATTCGTGTAGAACATTGCTCCCAGAGGTCATAAGTGGCATAGGATGGAAATATATATATATATATACTTCTCTCTTATATATATACTTCTCTTATATATATATATATATATATATATTGTAACATGAAAAATTACAAAGAACAATGCAGGCCAGCTTGCGAGTTGCAATTGTTGAGGAACTGACGCAACCCGGGCCAACAATGTGGTCGGGTGAGACGTTGGGTGGTCCGCAAAGGGAGGGGGGAGTCGTCATGGGGTGATGGGAGCAGCAGGTTGTGTCGGCGGGACGATGAGAGAATGACCACGCCCTGCAGATATATATTTTTTTCATGCTCTGATTGAAATTAAAACTATTAAAATCAATTTTTGGTGTTTTTATGAAAAATACCTGGCGCCCTAAAGGAATTAGAAATCCATGAATAAGAAGGAACGTCGTATCTGCTACATATATATATATATAATTGCATGGCAGGATGCTTTTTAGGTATTGGACATTAAGAGAAGTGGAGACATAGTATGATATTTTAACAGATGCAAAAATTTTGAAAATAGTGGAAGCAACGAAAAAAAATTGGAGAAATGAGAAAACAAGAAGGGTTACAGGCTATGGAACAGGAATTCCAAGTGGAATAAGAAATGTAAAGTCGTAGGTATTTTAGAGATGGGAATGCCAAACACTGACACAAAGTCCTTCCACATACTTTTAAAGGTACTGAGTATCTACCAACGGCTTTCAAAGCTGAGGAGGGTAGTGGCAAAGAAGTGGTCCTATAAGAGAACGTGGGCTTTCCCGGTGTATATTATGCATGAACAATTCTCGGGTTTTTTCACCTGAAGAAGATGGCAGAGCAAGCCATTGAACGTTGTGTTTAAATTCTATATTTACCCGGTTGAAAACCCGAGAATTGTTCATGCACATTATAACCTGTCTGGGGCAACCAGTAGCCATAGAGGTTTTTTATCCTACCTGGCCTGAGTGTTGAGGAGTGATTTTCAAAAATGTACTGCAAGAAGAATACCTTCCTTGAAAACTTGCAAGGTACAGCAAGAGTAAAACTAAAAAATAGTCGGTCAACCAAAATTTAATTCAGATGCATATTGAATAGAGAAGAAGGCCTTTTATACTCATCTTCAACAGAAAATTTATTTATGTTTTTGAAAACGTTTCATGGAGTGGGGTGAAGTAGCTAGCTATATAAACAAATTAATGGTTTTTATTTATATTGGGAAAGGCATGAGTGCTGTAAGAACATTTATGATATGGTAAACTAAAGAAGATATATTCATGTCGGGACGTTTTCCAAGTCTTGTAATGCGAACACTTACCATCAATAATTATTAGAATTGCGGAGCGATAATGAATAAAAGTTCTAAGTTGAAATATATATATAACTATTTGGCTATGCTAGGGTTTTTGATCCATAATTTATGGATCTCATCAATCAGAAGGCTTGGGTTGAGACCTTGTACCGCTGCAACGACAGGCTCTGCCTCTCTTAAGCTATGGCTAGGGATAAATCACTCGTGGACAGGTGAAGTGACTACATAAACTGTCCAGGTGGTAGTTTCAGGCTCTTCAAAGTGCTGCCACAACGTGTACTTTTCTACGGTTCGCTTTAAACGTTTTCTGCCAATTATTGCCTTCCACTACTTACAGCTGTCTTGCTCCCCGACTCGAACTGACCCTTATCTTCTTCCAACACTTCCTGTCACACTCGTTTGGGCTTTCGTAATAACAGGAAAAAAAATTCTGCCCCCGCACACGAATACTACCATCAAACTTCCGTATACTCAGAAAATTTCTCTTCAGTCAAGACAAATGTCAGTGTCACTCATGAACTGAGAAAAACCTTCTTTTATTCTTAAGTAACGAGTAGAATCTACACTCGCCATCTGCAAAAACGAAAACCTAACTCTCTAACCATGGTCATAATTTTTTATGCAAGTCCCTTCTATCCGTTCTGAACATCTGAGATGTCGTCTTAACAATATTAAAGATCCCATTCGAAAGAACTATTTAAGGTAGATTTATATTTCGGCGTAGAGGTTGAGTTTTCTATGAACTTAATAATTCTTCTTTGGTATTCTGAGAATTTGGTGAACTAGTTAATGTTATGTTTTTTCCAGTATTTGACTGGATGTTGCATGTTACGGCGACCGGTGTCAAAACATTACACGAGGGGCAGTTTAATACTTCTCATTTAGAATCTTCAGTGCAGATTCATTGACAATGATATAATAAGATTTCTGATAAGAAAAAAATTATAATTAAATTTAGTTTACTAAATCCGTGGTTTCTATAATAATCGTTCTGTAATTAAATGCCTTTTAAGCTTCATACACACTATTTGTTAAACGTTTACAGTAGTTTTATGAAATGACCTGCAATAAATTGTAGCATAACTCTCAAAATAAATTTTTTATGCGTGTTTTATAAATATAAAGTGTCCAATTTGGACGTGTAATATATTATACTTGCTAACTAATAACTTATATCTTTTATCCAGCTCTGAAAAAAATATTTTAATAAATGAAATATTATTAATATAGGTCAGCATATAAATTGATTACTATTTATTCAAAAACGACGTTTTGTCTCCTTTTTGTGACTTCCTCAGGCGTAAAATTTAGCAAGTCATTATATTTACTCCTTGACTCCCGCAACCGAAAAGATTATTGGATGTACATGTGAAGAATTACATATGAAGAATTTAGTGTCGTGGACCATATCCAGCGACGGTTTTTGCAGATGGCGAGTGTAGATTCTACTCGTTACTTAAGAATTGCTGAAAAAAATTTCGTGATAAATTATTATTATAGCTTTTAAATTCATATAGCCATGACTCATGCATTGAGATTTGTCGACAATTTTAATTGGAGAAGGTAATTTCAAGTTTCAGCGATTCGTTTTATACTGAGTACAAATTTATACATGATATTATTGCTCTCATCTTGAATCTTATAGTAAAATAATTTATTCTGCTCTCCGTTTTTCTTGTTAGATCATGCACTGGCAACTTTAATCTTCGTCTCTGTTTTTATCATAGGAATACTAATATTCCTATTCATTTGCATTGAAAATTTTTAGAAATTACAGTTTCCTGACATTTGCGTTATCGATTATGGTTATAATGTTAGGTCATTGGTTTTTATTTATTAATACTCTTGGAGTTAAATTTCAAATATTGTTTTTAATTATTGGCAAAGACTAAGCGCCAGTGCCTAGCATCACAGAGGTCCGGTTTTGAATCATGGCGTAAAAATGGATTATGGGGTGTATATGTCTTTGTCCATTTTAACAGATTCTTTCGTTCGTAAGATTCCTGCCACAGTCATTATAGGCACCAGTTTTTCAACACCTCTCCCGTCATTTAGAAGGGCGTCAGACAAGTGCCCAATAGCCACTTTCCTGGATCAGGTTTTATGGGGTTTGCCACAAATATTTTTCCGGTGAATACCTGTAAGGATCCTTAAACTATAACCCAGGGCCCTACTCAACTCTTTTCTGCGTTTATCTCCCTTCCACATCACCACCTGCAATTTCTCTTCTATTGACGGTGAATTGCAAGTTCACTTCATGTAGTTTGAACTCGCCCTCCCCCTCTCCCTCACACACACAAAAGAAAAACAACCATTGTATTGACTTAGATTAGTTATCTCGACTTGTGAGAACCTTAAAAGCCAGAAAGAGAAGGAGGAATCCCCGAAGGTAGCCCCCTCCATTAGAATCGTCAAAACTGTTTGAGTCAACGTTATGGTTGATTTTGTTTTAAATCAATCAGAGCTTTCACTCAAATAATATTGAAGATACTGATTAAGGGGACTATTTTTCGGAAATGCGTTCTTATCTCTCTGGTTTTTAAGATTTACACAATAAGAGGCATCTATATCAGCTTTGAAAGATGTATATTCCGGGGTCACATACGATTAAGAGCCGTCCGCTGATCAAATTGGGACAGTCGACCAACTGCCTCCTAAGCTGGTCGAGGCACGGAGCAGGGAATGTTACGTCCGCACGGTAAATTTTTCTCCTACCACTTGGAAGGGCGTGAGACAAGTACCCAATAGCATGACCAAGCTGATGCACGTATACTATGGTTTGCCCTGCATCTCTTTCAGGTGACTACTGGGTAGGATTTTAAACTATGTTCCGGTGGTCCTAGTTAACCCTTGGCTGTCTTCCTCTTCCTTCCACACAACCCCTTTCAAATACTCTTCCTATGCTGTTTATGAGGAGTTGTCAGTAATTGAATCACCATATAAGTATAAAATCAGATTCCATAAATCCTATAGAGAAGCACAAGCTTCAAGGATGTGGAACGAGTCAGAGATTTTACATACGTTGCTTTATTAATATTAAAATATACTGTAACTATTCATTAATTTTTAACTTATAATAAGATTTTCTTAAGTTCTATACAGAAGACACACAATTTGTACCTTATATATAAAATTGATAAATAATTTTACATCCTATACTAAAAAATTAGTGTTCTAATAATGTTCTTTCATAATTATAAATATCTACCCTATGATACATTCAGCTCCATCAATTCTTCAACAGAGTAGAAGGAGTGGCTTAGTAAGAAGTTAGTTAGTTCATATTTGAACTTGTATAGATTTATTTTTAATTGTTTAATGGAGGTGGGAAGTTTATTAAATATGCTAATAGCATTGTAATGTACACCCTTTTGTATTACGGTTAGAGACTTTTCTTCCTTGTGTAAATTGTTTTTACTTCTGGTATCAAAGTCATGTATATCTGAGTTTAGTGTGAAGGGGTTACTGTTATTAATAAAAAATAACATGAGTGATTGAATATGCTGGCAAGTGAGTGTCAGTATTCCAGTTTTCTTGAAAAGTCCCCTACAAGATGTTTTCGGTGAGACCTGACAGCCTTTTCTTGAAGTGTAAATATTTTATCTTTCCCTGATGCATTGCCCCAGAATATTATACCATATGTCATTATAGAGTGGAAATATGCAAAATAAACTAATTTTCTTATGTTAGGATCACTACAAATTGACATAATTCTAAGAGCAAAGGTTGCCGAGCCTAGTTTTCGTAGGAGAATATTAATATGATCCTTCCAGTTTAATTTATTGTCCATGGATATACCTAAAAATTTTGTACATTCAACTTCAGTTCAGCCTTTCATCTAAAAAGAATAGAAATAATCAACCTGAGCATTGACTCAAAGAGTACTGAAGATTCTTGTCGTTTATTAGCAAATAGAGGAAAGAATTGATTTATATTAAGTGACTGTAAATAATATTACTTGGATTTTAAACTATAGATAGAAATTATTTCTTTTCATTCACATTTAAATTATAGACGTGTTCTATTATACGTTTCTTGCCCATTGATATCTCCCGTTAAGTTAATTTTTTGTACTTGGTATGAATACTATTCTCGCTATTGTAAATACTCATTCGTAAATAGGACCGTAAAAGACTGGAATGATTTGCCTGCAAGTCTACTAGCGACTTTTCCGGGAAGTGTAAAATTATTTAGGGACAGAATTTATTCAGGCTTAGAATAAGTGTTTAAGTATTTGTATATTGAATGTTTATATTAGTATAATTTTATTTTATTATTATTTTATTTCTTTAACTTATATTTCTTTATTGGAATATTAAATTATGCTGTCACAGGGCTCAGCCCATTGTAACGTAATAAATCTATCTATCGTACTGATTTCCTCTTCCTGTGAATTTTTAGCACTACTTTTCCATCATCCATGTGCTAACAGAGTTGTTTCTGGCATTTAATCTCTGTATCAATTAATAGGATTAAGTAAATGCTTGTTTTTGGAAGGAAACTGCTGTACGGTGAAATGAAAGTTGACGCTCGTACCCCAGACCTTGACTGCCCTTAGCGGCGTTCGCCCGTGAACGTGATCCAGAATTGCTTTGTACGGCCGAACCGGTAAGGCAGAAAGGCCGTGGAGGGGACGCCCTTGACAAGAATGCGCCGGAGAAAGTAGCACCTAGCTGGCCGGCCTTGCGGCTTCCCTGCTACAAACAATGAAATACGTGGGAGTGGGACTCAACAACTAAACCTAATTACTGGAAAATGCACAGCCCTGTATTATGTAACTACTTTTTTTTATATTAATACTAGAATATGACGCTTCAGGATTCCTCAACATATTCACGTCAACATAAATAAATCAATATGTTTATCTATCTATGATAGAGCAAAATTTAACAACGGTATGAAATCCAGAAATCGATTTAGCCCATTCAAATGCAACTTACTCAAGTCATCTCTGTAGAACGATCGAAAACCATGAACACACATGACTATTCTACTTCCAATCTTCCCCGAGTTATTTCATATGTTAATGCTCAGTCATGTCTTTACCAGAAATGAAGTGTACCCTGATGGTGACTTTTTTTATTCCATCATTTTTTCCGACGTTTACTGGAAGGGTTCACAATTTTCACTCCAACCATCGATTATTTCAAAAGAGTGTTAAAGTATAAAATTTATATATGACAAAGCCACTCGTCTTTCCCACCCAAGTATCCGTATAATAACTTAAAAATAGTTTATGATATTTTGTTGGTTACTTTTTATCCGACAGATTTTTTCACATTGACCGGGCATAATAAAACCTAGCAACTTAATCTTTGAGGCCTGCTGTTTCAACCTTTTTCCATTCTTCCATTAATAAAGAATATACACTTTAAATTATAATATTCAAAAAACGTTAAACCACAGTTGTTGAGGTATATTATACATTTTTATCAGTATCTTTCAGACACTGAGGGCTGAATCGTCTGTAATTAAAACACAATATTAAAACATATATCATCAAATATCATGTGCAACCATCAAAAGCAAGTTATGCCTGTATCCAACATTTATAGGCATGAAACTGAACTCTTACTCTTTTTCCGCTCTCGTGGGAAATCATGTTTTTTATATTTAAATCTACTGTCCCGCTTTGGTCCTTTACAGGTATTTTCCCTTTTGGCCTCTATTTCTTCTGCACTTGAGGGAATCCATATTTTAAGGAAAAACCCAAATTGTAGTTATTAGTTTCTTTGTTTTTATTTATTCGGGTACATTGTTTATTCTACATGTATTTCTACTTTTTGTGTAATTGATAGTGGGATCAGATTTTTATGCCACAATCGTGGTATTGTTTTCTCTATTTAATTTAGAAGAAGGTGTTTTTTGCCTGTTATATTTTTACGTCTATACATATTTTCGGTTCTTTTTACTATATTATAACTGTTTTTATAGCAGTTTATTGGTGGAGAGTTGTGCTACTTGTTTTGTTTGGTTTTCCTAGAACTTTTCTTAAAGTTTTATTTCGAAATATTTGAAGTTTTGAACCTATCGGCAATTACGCTTTCAGGGGTGGTGATGCCAGCCAATCAAAAACGTATTACATAAAATCTTCATTTGTCAAATTTCTCGTTTAAATTAAAATAACGTATATATATATATATATTTAAAATATTTTCCAACAGAAATATAAAGTTTGAATTACAGATGATTATGGCGCAAAGGGCTGAAAGCTACTGGAAAAATGTGACGTTGGTAAAACATATATGCTATGTACCTAAACGGCTATTAAATTACGGTTATTTTAATATTATTACTATTACACTTGTGTCCTGATAAAAGAATGCTAAAAATCAGATGAGTAGATAGAGGAACTAACCAGGAAGTTCTACAGTTTTACAATTTGGAGGACTTTGACCAAGGAAAGGGATAGATTAATTGACCACGTTTTGAGACATGCTGATTTTGTAAAATTAGTATATATATAGTATAGTATATATAAATTAGTATTGGAGGGAAATGTAAGAACAGAAGAGGAAGGCCAAGGATGGAATATGCTAAGCAAATTGGAAGTGGGATGTGGTAGCTATGTAGAATGAAAAGACTTGCGGAGGATAAGTTATTATAGAGCCTTGCATCAGACCAGTCTTAGGACTGAATACAACAACATGTGTCCTTATAGAAATCAAATTAATTAAAATAATATATAAATCAACCAATTGTTTGTTTTTATTATTAAAATTGAAATTAATAAATCAATATTTTATGGGAGCATAATGTCATATATAATATATCCTATAAAGAATGCAATGTTTCTTACATAGGTCAAACTAAAAAGGTTTTAAAAACTCACCTAGAAGAACATGTTTCTAATTACGCGTATTTGTCTTGATTTTTTCTACATTGACTTTCATCAGTTTCCATTTTCTCAGTATCGCCAATCACTTGCGACAGCGATCGACTATAGTTAGTCTAAGTGAATTGGTATAGCATGTTTTACTATATTCAAGGCCTACTGAATATATCTCTATCTCCACTGCATCTACCTCTGTTTGCTTCGTGGCGTAACAAGTTTAATTAACATTCACCAGATTAGTGTCGAAGATGCGTAGAGAAGTTTCACTTGCAAATTGGAAACAGTACGCATCACTTTCTTACTACAAATTATTTCCGCATTATCTCAGGAAGAGTATCGTAGCAATTACTGTAACATTTTCCAATAATTGCCAGTCAACTGTAATCCGTCTTGAATTTTGATACAGTTTACTGATTTATTGGAGATTCCACAGCCATGACTCTAATTATACGAAACTATAAATTATGTATTCACTAAAGGCAGCACTAACAATATGTAGGTTAATACTGTGTCTTTAAATCACACCTTAGCAAACGCAAGTTTCATAATTATTCTAGTTGATTGTTTTCTTACAATCTTAGGCTAGAATATAAATAATATCTCATTGAAGGTCGTAAGTTTTCCCCGGGAATCTGTTGGAACTCTCACCCATCTTTATCAAGTGAATTATTCGGTTGATACGGATGATTGAAATTTCCCTCGAAACGTCGTCGTCTAATTCTCACTGACCAGAATGGAAGCTCAAGAATATTTTATCCTAATATCTCATTGCTTATGAGAAAATTCTCGGGATGTTGTACACTACATCTTTTCGTAATATAGAAAAGTAATTTATGTTTAACCGTTTTTGCATTATCCGTTTGTTAAAATTCATATTAGTAAGGTTATGTAAGTAACTGAGTTATAGTTTGATAGGAATAATAATTATGAGAAGCCTTACTTAGAAAATCCTAACATGACATCACAACAGTGAGATCATACTTGAAAGCTTTTTCTTCAAAATCAGGATATTTGTCAGTCAAATAACTCAATCTTTTCATACAAAAATATTCAACAACTTTAAGTTCTTATGACAATTGTAATTATATCCTTCATCAAGTCTGTACAATTGTTTGTGAATAAAATTTATAGATCATATTATATTATATTGGAAATATATTTGGTTAAAAATATTTTAAATTATTACTATTTCGTGGCTGTTCAGGATAGTTCGCGAAAACTGCGAAACAAGAAGAATACCAGAAGATTTTAGTAATAATAATTATATCCTTACCGAAGAACACTGGGGCTGATAGATGCGAACAGCACAGGACGATTAGTTTAGTATCTCATGCATGAAAAATATTAACGAAAATAGTATGTAACATGATGGAAAGCCAAATAGAGTTCGAGTTAGAAGATCGGATTGGTGTTAGGAAGAATGTAGAGACGAGAGAAGCAATTATAGAAGAGAGGATAAGAAAAAAACAGGCCCACATTAAAACCTTTGATGAAGTGTACTGAAACACACTATAATGGATTTAGAAGAGAATATGAACATAATATCGAGAAAGAAGGCTAATCTCTACAGAAGGCAGTGCAGTAATTAGAATTGAAGGACATGAAAAGAAAGCAGAAATAAAGAAAGAAGTAAGACAAGAATGCAGTCTGTCGCCCATGCTGTTTATCTTATATATGGAAAAATAAATTAATGTTAAGTACGATGATGCGTTCCATACCGATAGAAAATAACCAAAAATGAAATTTTTAACACTCAAAAAGTGTTACGATGATTCAAAGAAAATGACATATAAATTGTTAAGGAACGTGATTCATCTTTTCTTATATCGCGGAATAAACAAACCTGGAATTTAATTTTCGTAAAATAAAAAAATCGAAATATTTTAATAATGACTAGTAACACCTTATTCATTTCTTAGAAAACTGTCTAGGACATTTGTTTTGCTAAAGCTTCAAAGTTGAGTAAAATGTGACATGGTATTATTATTTAACAAGTTTGTAACGCGCATAACCACCGTCTTATTAGTGTGATGCTTCCCAAGTTTCCCATGCGTTCAGCATTTTCTTATTTCTTCAAAAGACTTTTGCTTTGCTGTTACCTCCTCCATCATAGAATACCTGATATTACAGTGTTAATTTGACTTTCATGCACCAATAACTTTTAATTTTTTATTACATATATCACCTTTTCACTTCTCGTTGGGAAATTGTCGTAATAACCCGTCTAAAAATGGACAGAATGTTAAACCTGTTTGTAAATATTTTTCTTCATAATACGAAAAATTTATGATTTTCATTTCAAAAAGATAATGCAGAATACCGTATTTGACGGTTTTATAACAACAAAGGTATTGTGTGCTTTACAACAAAATATTTTATTGTTATTGAATTGTACTGTTATACTATTCAGTATTCAATGACCACCAAGTTTCCGTATTATATTCTGGAGTTTTCTATAGGTACTGTTGACAGAGAACACAGTTAAGGAGACTGTTATTAAAATTTTATTCTTGATACACGCCTGACAGGACAAGCAATAATTTTAAAGTAAGCCTCAATTTTTAGGATATTTTTTATCACTTATCTGTTAAAACTACCGATGTAGGCCCTCAAGTTTGAAATTTTATACATTTGGAATCTTTCTCTTCAACAAAATTAAAAAATTTAACATTACATTATTATAAATATGAAACATTCATTCAACTTATTAAAAGTTAATATAAAAGAATTAAAATAATAATATTAATATAAAAGAATTAAAATAATAATAATCATAATAATTAATATAAAAGAATTAAAATAATAATAATCATAATAATTAATATAAAAGAATTAAAAAATAATAATAATTAATATAAAAGAATTAAAAAATAATAATAATTAATATAAAAGAATTAACATAATAATAATTATAATAATTAATATAAAATAATTAAAATAATAATAATCATAATAATTAATATAAAAGAATTAAAATAATAATAATTAATATAAAATAATTAAAATAATAATAATTAATATAAAAGAATTAAAATAATTAAAATAATAATAATCATAATAATTAATATAAAATAATTAAAATAATAATTAATATAAAAGAATAAAAATAATAATAATTAATATAAAAGAATTAAAATAATAATAATTAATATAAAAGAATTAAAATTATGTTCTCGAACTGTTTTCATTATACTATTTGTTAATTAATAAATGCATTCCATGTTATTAATTAAAAATAATCAAGGAAATTAGGATAAAAAATTTCTTAACAGATTTATAAAAATGTAGCGAATAAAATCCTTCAAAATGGACGAGATCTTATCTTTAACTACATTATAAAAGTTCAAAGTTTCAATTTCAATTAGTTTTGAATAAAATAAAGACATAATTTTATTAAATAATCTTAAAATATTGCAATTACTTTCAAAATAGTTTTTGTATCCTGTAACCATAGTTTGGATATAATTGAGGAAAAATATTAGAGGATTAAATTTTTGACTGGTATGGAACGTAGCTACTGATATAATTCTTTTCGCTAACTCATATATATAATATTTCTGCTCATAACCAATTATTATTTATTTAAGCTGAATTTAAGTCAAACAGAAGCTGCCCAAGAAACACGTTAATCAGTTGAATTGAATATAATAAAAAAATGATGTTATATACTCTAGATTCGTCGCTATGAAAGTTTGCCTCATCCAAAAATGATTTTGTAAGAGATCACCCCAGGAGCTCGCAGCTTTCCATTGTGCACGCGTAATCCCGAGAGTTAGTGTAAGTGTTGCACCTTCCGCTGCGTCAAAACAAAAGCCCAGAACTCCAGGAGACAGGTGCTCGTTACGAAAGCATTAGACGAATGCGGTAACTTTCTATTAGGTTCTTTTTACAAAGAGCATGACACAGTCCATCCAAATTACGACAACCTTACATGAGCGTTACTCGATCGCTTTAGTCTCACCAACGCATCGGGGCTTTTTCCCCTCTCGGAAGAATTACTTTCACCCAGCCATCAACAACGGGGAATTATCTTCAGCGTGTGCCGTAATTCTTCTTCGTTTCGTCTCGCTCAGAATCATTAAGGACCGCTCATTCATATACTTGCGGCAATTTTTCCGCATCGTTCTTTTGGGCTACTTAAACATTCTCCTCGCTTATTTTCCACTGGCATTGTAAAGAGATGCACCAGATTCCGTAAGAGTGTTACTTTCTATGGGGAAATCAAAAAGCTTGTCCTCTTCCTGACGAGAAGACTCACGACAAGTCGTCCACAAAGCAAATACATAGTTTGGTGTGTTCAACAATAAATGAAAGAAAGAACTGCTCTAAATACAATATGTCTTGAGGTCAAATTTGTTAATTCTAGTATCACTACTTTACTTACGAAAAGTTCCACCGTTTGGATTATTTTGACTACCATGAACGGATCCTTAAGTTATGGGTCTCGGGTTCTGTATTCAAGTCAGGCAAATTAATGAAAGATGTATTTTGAAAATAATTTAATTTTCCTTCACTATATAGTGTTTTAAATTATTGAGTGTTAGAAATACGAATTAAGCATTTACAAGTTAGGAAGTAATTTCTTATTTTAATTATCAAATAAGGGATATTAAAAGAGACAAATGAGTTTCAAAAAATTACCTCTATGTTCAAAATGCATTATACTTTACATTTTTGTACGCTTAACACATTATCGATGAGCCCGAATTCTCGACGTGTGTGTGTCTATATGGTTTAGAGAGCGAAGTATTTCTCAATGAATTTGCCCTAAATACAATTCTCGGGTTTCAACCCAAGTCAAAGTTTTTATACATAACGTTTCGACAGGAAGCTCCGCCATCGTCGTCAGGTAGACACGTTTTCGACGATGGCGGAGCTTGCTGTCGAAACGTTGTGTAAGCAAACTATGATCCTATTTGAAACTCGAGAATTGTATTTGGTACATGCCTTAACTTTGAAGACCACGCCTGAAGTATATATTTTAATCTAAACGAAATAGTTGGAAAGGGACTCTCTTATTCGCTAGCGCTCAAATTTTGAAATCTATCTTTGATTACAAACCCCAGTCGTATGAAATTAACCCAATAAGCATTCTTTGTGAATGCTGCTACAGTTTGCTACTGTAGATTTCATTACTTTTCATAAATCTTTCCTAAATGAATATTATTTTAAGTACATCGCGTGTAGTAACGTTCTATTTATTTAATTTTAGTTATATGGCAAACATTTATGTCGATTTTAATTGAAGAAGTCAGGCTTTCTTCAAGTTCTTGCTATGGTTTGTGCTATGCGGTTTATGTATTTCTTAGCTAGGTTCTAAGACTTGCAAAATAATTGTTGCCACTACGATGCTACATTCTCTGAAATTGTTTACAAAATTTATCATAAGTCTTTTCAGATGTTCCGTTCTGAGCAGCATTAATAAATTTATAATTCGCTATCTCTCACTTCATTTATAATTATTTTGACACCATGAGCAAAGTATTTTGTATTGTACTTATATTAATAACTTTGCTCATAGTGTCACTTTCTGATAACTGCGTTTTCTTCAGTCTAATTAAGCTAACAATTCAGCAATAACTGTGCAGCTCGAAAATTAGCTCTTTTAGAATTCAAAAACCAACCACCTGCTATGATTATACTTGCACCAAGAGAAGGGGTAGATTAATAGGCCACGTTTTAATACATGAGGATCTTGTAAAATTAGCATTAGAGGGAAGTGTGTAGGGTAAGAACAGAAGAGAGAGGCGAAGGATGGAATACGCTAAGTAGATTAAGGAAGGATGTGGTAGTTATGTAGAAATGTAAAGGCTTGCGCAGAATAGGTTAGCATGGAGCTAAGCTAAGGACTGATTATCGGGTACAACAACAGCAACAAGGAAAATTGATTGGAATCTCAATTTTGAAAAGGTGTCCAACTGTTTTACTTTTTATGGAACCACACTTGAAAGTTAGAAGTATTAAAAACTAAAATTAGCATGACTGCTGACTGAATAACTCTGGCTAACAAACGTTTAAGAATGCGTGAGACTTGAAACTGGAGCTGACTAATATAATCTCTCTGCAGCAAACACAAGGCTCTCACTAATCCATATGTGACCTCTGATTGAAAGTTGAAACTATTAAACAATTAAATAAAATAACTGAAAATTAATATATTTTAGAAAAAATTTCCATGTGAATATTTTTGTTGCTGAATTTTATGTTGTATTAAATCGATTAACGTCTGCTATTAAATAATAAATGAAATAATTTCCGACCGATTTTTACAGACAGTTTTCATTTTTTATTTAAACGACGTTTCGGCGCATATTCGCGCCTTCTTCAGGTTTATAATCAAATTATTGTTAAAATCCAATAATCAAAAACTACAAAATTGTTGCAATCGTTAATTTCTTTGTACCAAAGTGAGGTCCGAGGCAGCACTAAGAAGAACTTATCTAGTCAACAGTTTGCGCCGAAACGTCGTTTAAATAAAAAATAAAAACTGTCTTTAAAAATCGGTCGGAAATTATTTAATTTATTTTAGTTATGTTGTTTGAAAATGTACTTATTGGTGGTTTCTTAATAATCTCTTAGTGATTCCTTCCCAAAGCCCAAGTTTTTGTCCCGAACAACTTATAATTTGGCTTCATTTAGGGAAATAATTCAAGTTATGAATATAAAGTTTAATATATGTTACAGAGTGTGTATCAGAAGAGTTAGGTGGGGTATGGTAAGAAGAAAGCTAGGAAACCTTGGTAAAAATATTATTGAATAATTAGTACAGAACGAAGACGTAACGGGAAAATAAATAATAAAAGTAGTCATAGAAACTAAATTGTAAATATTAAAATAAACTATTACTCAACTATTTAAACCGGGGAAGCTAATTGGCATAATTTTATGAATTTTTATAATGTATTAATTTTTGACTATTAAAATCTTCTTGTACCAGCTTATTTAAGTTTGTAGTCTCCGTACGAAACTGTACTGGTGCCAAATGTTTATAGATGGATGTAATAGATACTAACTCGATCGTCCGTAACAAGGTATTGTGCATGCAGCACGAGGGATCCAGGCCAAGCGTTGTGAGAATAGTGATCACACATTTCCTCCATCACTTTGAGTACTATACGTGTAGCGACTGTACAAAGAAAGACACCGTTACTTTTAATCCAACGACAATACTGTTTCGAAATGTAAGATAGAAATAGATTCAAATTAAGTAATACTGTTTCATATTTGGCAGTGTCCCCGAAGACTTCAATCGTTTAGTTAAGCTGTTATTAAAAAAGAGGACTTGTAGCACACTACATTCAATAACTTCCGGGACGGTAAATTGTGTTGTTTTATTTAAGTGAACAATATTTCTTTATTTTTTTTAAATATTTCTTTTAGAATGGCTTAAACTAATTGAATATTAAAAACGGATATCAATAATTATTAAAAATAATTTCATGATAAATGAGAACATTGTCATGGGGAAGTAGCTAAAAGTGAATTACACGTAACTTATAATATATTGGATTGAAATAACATTGTATTTTTTAAAATAAATAAAAAGACAGCCAATAAGTCAGCAAAAACGTTATTAGTATTTAATTAATAGAGATACAACGTTTTTTCCAACTTTCAGGGCTTCAAAATTATTTTCAAATACATAAAAATTTGTTAAAATGTGAAGTGTAATCTATTTTTATATACATAAAATTTAATCTCCGTAATGTATGTACGCGTATACCTACCGAACGGCTGTACCAAATTGGATAATTCTTTTTTGTAGTGTTCGTTATTGTCAGCCAAGTTTAGTATAAAAGAACGTTTTTAAAAAATCGAACAGAAAAGTAACAAAATCTCACGATATGAAAAATTTCTACGGAAAGCTGCCTTATATCCGCGCGTTTGAATCTCCAAGTAAATCGGGTTACATTATGGTTACGAAATGGCTCAACGGATTTCAATGAAAATTTCAGAGATTGAAACAGGAATTTTACGTTTTGTGTATCGATAACTTGCAGATTTCAGAAGATATTAATGTAAATATTTATCAATCCATTGAATTGCCGCGAGAATGGTGGCGTAAAAATAACTGCGAGTTAAAAGTGCTATTATGCGTACCTATACCATTCATCCCACTTACTGTATTATTATAAGCGTAAATGTGGCAGCATGAGAGAGGGGGCGACATTCTCATTCCATCTATTGTTGTAAACATGAGAAAGCGGAACCTGTTCCAAAACAACTACAACTTATAAAATTTTTGTCGTAAAGCGATCATAAGCTCAATTACTGGACTGGACGGAAATGTTCATACAGTATTGATAGATTGACAATCATTCGTATTCAATTGCCGTTTATTTCGCAAAAGAAAACTTATTGTGTTTTGATGTGTTTATCGTCGTGTTACTTGTTAGTGTCAATAAAATGCCACCACTGAGGCGTCAAAGTTTCGGTTGGAGTACGTGTAACGCAAGTCGAGTTCATAATCTTCGAGACAATAAGACTGAAGAAGATCGTAGGGCAGCGTTTCGAGGCAAACAAAATGGGAATTTCCCAAGCAAGATCTACCACGGTTCCGGAAGAGCCTATACAATTGGGTTCAGATGGTCAAACGTAGTAGATACCTGTATAGCTTCCGAACGACTCCCCTAGGAGGAGGGGTGGAATTTGTGGAATTTTTATATGTAATAAAGGCTCATATTTGAGCCGAAAAAGAATTCTTGAGGTCAATTACTTTTATAGTGTTTTCCCCGACAATATTTGCGTATGATTTCCCCCTGAAGCATGTGAGGGGTGGGGGTGGAAATGAGTCATATTAAAATAACAAGGAAATTATCAACTTTGGGGTCGAAACAGGTGTAAAGGGGGTCGCTGTGTTACATTATGACATTTAATATGCGATATAAGTAAAAAATCATCCCTTACGTGGGTAAGAAATTATATTATATCAGAGCACTGAAAATATATGTAGTCCTGTCATTGTCCCGGGAGTGTTTTTGACTGTCAAGATACTGGGAGTATATTTGAGGTTCATATTGTGACGTTTTCGATGCCGATTTAGTCATGTCTTGACAAAGAATTAAATAATGTACCGGGATAATGTGAATAAATATCCGGGCAACGCAGGGTCTCCAGATAGTATTCAACATAAAGTAAAATAAATGACAGCATTACATTACAAAATGGATGTACTATTTACATGAGAGAAATTTTGTGTCGCGGACTACCTCCAGCGATTGTTATCAATAATTTTCTTAACGTATTACATCCTTTGCCTCCCGCTTCTGTTCTTACCCGACACATAAGTAAACGCAGTAATTGTTACAAATTAAAGCTTCTGTTCGATTAATTATAAATATATGAGTACTAAAGTCACGCACCGATATGTATCACTATCTGGGAAGCTCTATGTATTGGTTAAACGTCTTATAATGTAAAATATAATATTGAAATAAAGTTTTGAGTTTTATGAAATTATATTTTACATTATTTTTTAAAGAAAACGAATAGTACTTCGTATTAAGAGAGTGGAAATAGAAAAATGCAGAGAAGGTGAATAAGGAATTAAATTAATCGCCGTTTTCTTTTATGAGGTAACAGGGTACATGAGAATGATCCACGATTTGGCTTCACCTATTTAATAGAAATATAAATATGAGGAAAAGGAAGCTAGCCAAGGGTTACCTAGGAAATCCCGAGTTCTACTAAACAGACATCAAAAAGTGATGCAGTTGAAAACATAGGAATGGCCGTATCAGGAAGTTTAGCGTTCTGGTTCTTGTCTCACGCCATTTCGATGACTGGTAAGGCTCTCTGAGTGGTCACAGAGTTTCCGTCTCCATATTTGAACCTATTTGACTGAGAAAATTGGAACGGAGAGCTACCTTTGCCGTATGACCAACGTCATTTATCCATGAGCATATTTCCCTCAAAATTAGCTAGGGGTCTAAGATTATAGAAACCATAAATCAAAATTCGATAGGGACTAGCTCTCACAGGTAACATTTAATCAATGTTTTCAAATTAACTCTTTTATCTACTCACCAAATTAAAAAATCTCATTTTAGAGAACATGTTGAATGGTTAAGTCAGTGCTATTTAAGTGATTATTTCTGTATAATTACTATCTTTCCGTTGATTTATATTGACTGACTTATATTATTTACTTTTTATATTGTTTCTCGCTTCACGTTGGGTACATAATTGTTCGTTACAATCTCCGTAATTTCATGAGATTTATTTTGGAATTAATTTTAATGATAGTTTTTATTTCAACCACAACGAACATTTTTATGATGTTCGTGTGCTTGCAGTTTGATCTGTGTTACTGTTTTATTTCGATGCCCATGGTCATGTCTGGAGAAATTCGGCTGCGGGTTTAGAGGATCCTGTTTTGCCAGTCAGTCGGTGTTAGGAGACACGGCGAAATTTTCCGCTACAGGTAAGACGATTTAGAAACCTGGTAGCTGGGAGCTTTTGTGGTTTGTTTAGGTTTTTTTGGTGCGGTTGTAAACGTATACTGCGGCATCAATGAAACGTGGTGCCCGAAGCTGGTTCATCCCCTCCGCTTTATGTGCAAACTTTCTCCGGCGTCTAAACCAAACCTGTTGCGCGCGATGGGAAGTTATTCATCTCACCACACATGGACTGCTGCATCCTGAAAGGATCCGATTACTCACGTTGATTATCCTGCGAGTTGCGAAATGAATAGCCACATGTTGAGTGAGAATAAATCCCTTGACAGTTCCGGTAGATGACGTTAAAACTTTAAGTTTTCTCTAACGATATACGCTTAATATTCACATTCAGGAAATACGAAAAAATATAAAGTTTGTTTATAAATATAACGTTTGAGGTGACATGGCATTTGCAAATATTCACGAATCAATTTATACGAGAACATGCTGCTTATTGACAAATTACATATCTATAAGAATAGATGTAGACTCATACCGGAATTATATTAAAGGGTTTCGATTGCCATATTTTTAAATCCAAGGAAACATGAAATAATTCCAATAGTAATTGAAACCACTTGAAGAAACGCAATTTTACATTTTTCGATAAACTAAAAATAAATCAAGAAATAATCTGTTATAAAATTATTAGAACAGGCGACGATGGAAGTTAAAACAGAATATTAATCATGAATCTACTGCAAGGAGACGAAGTAAAAACACTACGATTTCCCGATGATTTTTTAGTATTAGGGGAGTCAGAAGAAGACTTGGAAACTATAATAAATGGCAAGAACGTGGTCCTGGGGAAAGAGTTCAATATGAAGAGTAATAGAGGGAAAACCCAAGGTAATGGAGGGTAATATAGGAAACAGTGGAATGACAAAGGGTGTTAGATTGGGAAGGAATAATTTGTAGGAAGTTAAGGAATTCTGATACTTGTATAGGGATGGTAAAAGTATAGTAGACACAAAGAGTAGGATAGCACACAGAAGGAATGTTTTTGTAAAAAGAACAACAGGAATTTACTTACGGGTAATAAATGTGTAAATATTAGAAAATAATTGATAAAAACGTTCGTATGAAGTGTGGCGTTATATGGGCGTGAAACGTGGACGGTAGGAGTTGAGAAAGGAAAAGAATAGGAGCCTTTGAATGTAGTGATATAGGAGAATGCTGAAAATCAGATGGGTGGAAATGTTAAGCAGAATAGGGGAAGAGAGAATAATTTGGAGGACTTAGAGCTAGAGACGGAATAGATTAATAGGCCACATTTTAAAACATGAGGGTCTTGTAAAATTGGTATTAGAGGGAATTGTGTCTAAATATTCCAAGTATTATACTGATATACCCACTTATCTTACAAGTGAAAATCGATAGTTTCTTGCTATATTTTACCATTTTTTACAGTATCTTTGAGTTTATTATCAAAGTTCAATTTTATACCGTAGTTTTCTACTATAAAGATCTATCATTTGAACAAGTTTCAGAATTTTATCTATATGCCCAACAGAGATATCGCGTCTCAAACATTGAAAATAATTGAAAACCTCATTTCTGAAGGGCTGTAATTTGTAAAGGGAAGGTCAGTTCCCATTCATAATTTACACAGAGTAACTACACCATTATGTGTAAAAGCATATAAATTATTGTGGTTTGAAAACTGTTTTTTCGTGGAGTAACTAGCCTACGAAAATGGAATTATCTTCATTTGTAATTGACAATTTTGTCTTACATAGAGTACACGAAAAAGTAACATTATGTTAGTAAATATGCATTCAATTAATGCAGTTTATTTGAAAAGGATACGTCCACACAGTTGTGGATAACTTAGAAATTCGTAGATGCCTGCAAACGTGAAAAACGGCATGCGCGCTCCAATAAAAACGGCTGCCATTTTTGAACCGGACACAATATAAATGAAAAAAATTTTTTTTGAACAGCCAAAGCATGATGGAATGCACAAACAAAATATTAATTTTTTCTGAGATGGTGTGGCAACCACCTCTGGACCACTTGGCTCGGATTGACCCGTGGGGTAAGAACGGAAGAGGGAGGCAGAGGATAGAATACACTAAGCAGATTGGGGACGAAGTGGGGTGTGGTATCTATGTATAAATGAAAAGGCCTGCGCAGGATAGGTCAGCATGGAGGATAGCATCAGACCAGTCTTAGGAGTGATTACCGCAATAGCACAAAATTATTAGATGTTAAATAGCTTTCACGAAATATTTTGAACAACCTAAGAGTTAAAACTTATTGTGTTTTTGTATCTTCACTGGAAAGGGTTATTGTTTATTCGTTTACTGATATATATATATATATATACATTTTTTTTTCAATATACTTTATTCTAAATTATTAACGCTCACCTTGCGTTAATTAGTTTCTTTCTTATTGATTTTTGTTCGTATTATTATGTGATATTTATTATAGAGAAATTAGTATATAAGTAAAAGTGAAAGACCCTGCTTCAGAAACATCCGAAATTAAAGATTAGTTTAAATTAAAATACAAAAAATATGGTAAAATTCTGAGTCTCTTTCAGACATGGCACATGTAGGAATATATCATAAGTATAAGGGTTGATCGAGCGTATTGTAATAAATAACACTTTAGAATTACACGTGAAACATTGACGCAGCTTCTAAATTGGACCAATGCACGTTATACATTTAATCCTACGTTAGATCTAAAAATAGTCTAAAGAAATGTTGTTGTCCTTGATGAAGACACCGAATGAGAAGTGGCTGAAACGAGCAGTCAATCTGGCTGACCGGTTTCACTATTCTTCAGTTCACTCCAGCAAAACTCAGTTGAAAGTTCAATTTTATTTAGTTAAGCTAAAAAAATTAGTTCTTCTTTTACAAAAATAAATCTATTTTAGCCCTCATAAGGAGCGAATTTTCTTAATTTATGGATTTTTGCTCTTACTCAATACGGAATTTCTGTACTACAAATTTTAAATTGAGAAAGGGGATCACGCATTAATTTCAATTAAGTAAAGTCAAAATATACTAGCGATTTAATGACCCTTTTTACAGTAAAATACGTTCGTCATCAAAATCTGGTTGTGCAATTGCCACTTAGTCAAACATACCGTTGCTGATTTACGAAGTAAATATTCATCATATTCCCTGTGCGCAATTCATTTCGTATGAAATACTGCTAATTAAAATTTGGAAAGTATCTCCTGCGCAGTTTACCATAGAAGTCTTGAAAGCTGCGTTGCGAAAAAAAGTAAGTGTAGGGCCGTATTGTATTGTTATTTGTAAGAGAAAGCGTCTTGATCAAAAGCAACAAACTTATATTTAACAACGGTCCATCTAATTTTAACTTATAATTTTCTCATAGAACTATGAAGACCAGGAACTCGAAATACTTTCTAATTCATTATGTATACCAATGGTCATAAATAAGGGAGCCGCTAAATGTACCTAAATTTTGATCTAAAAACGACCATAATTACAAAATGAAGGAAAGGGATCAAAGAATGGATGTGGGAAAAATATTACTTCGTAAACAGGCTGATAAAGGACTGGATGCTTTGCCTGCAAGGGTACTAGAGATTTCCCCTAAGAATACAAATGTTTTCAAAGAGAAGTTAGAAACACTGAAAAGTTAGGTACTTATTTTGTAAAAAAACTTAGGTGAAATATTTTAAAATTGTATTTAAATTTTTTTTCTGTAATTTATCTTTGTTCTGTTAGTTTATTAACAATTTATCTTTGTACTTTTATCAACAAACTGACTCCTGACAAATGCCCACCAGTAGTAATAATAAATACAATGCAATACAAGAAAAAGACTAAAAAACCTTCGCAAATTTGTTTTGCGTTCATAATTGAATATTCAGTTGGAAACTGCAGTACTTGCTAATTTACTGATAATGTATCGAAACGTTATTCCATTAATAATTTAAAAACGAAGGACTGCTGAACAGATGCTCTCTTTTTCTTGATTTAGTAAGTTGAACTCTCGTTCCTCTCATACATACTACCCCCAAAGTTAGTAAAACACTGTAAACGTAAGACCTTTAACAACCAATCATAGAAACCGAAGCATTTAACTATATGACTAATTTAAAATGTTTCTGATGAGATCAGACAAATAATATTTGTCTTTTAAATCGGTTTAAATACATATATAGGGCATACTGCTGAAACCATATTCGAGTATCAGCAATATTTTCCTTCTGCTTCTTTATGATGTACATTTTTATGATCACCACACGTTTGAGAAGACTAATTTACGATCACAGAAATCTTAACCAGATTGGTATGAAAATTTGTTGGAGATAATGAATTAAAAAAACTTTTCCCCGTAGAACATAGAGGGAATAAATTGAGGGATTTAGTATCTGAGTTCTTCATTAACAACACAAGACTGGGCGATTTCCAAGTCATCTAATGCCCCTGGAGAAAACATTCTTCCAGCACAGCATAAAACACTTTCAGCAAAGCCAGAGAAAGGATGCATAAAACAGACTATTTGTATAAAATTAACTTAAAATGTGCTTCCTGTCCGATACCTTTCCATACAAACTCTGAATTTGTCAATATGTGGGCTTCACAACTGGCCGATAATATTTAGTGAAAGTTTGTGCATGATTCGAGCTGATCAAGGTTACGCGTCCCCTTGCCTCTTGATCGAAGGACACGAAACTGAGCCTTCGGAGGACAGATGAGCCAACTTACGAACCTCCACTTGTGTGTGACATCATCCGGAGCGGATGGTCCGCAAGGCGATGGCACTTTCACCAGCTCGGGGCTTGCGTTCCACACACGTGTGGGCGAGACCCACTGCCCACCAAATACGCGTTTTGCGCAACGCGTCTTGCAAACCATTCGCTTCTGCCCAATTTCTTGCTTTCACCAGTACTGCATGTTACATCAATGTGTCTCGCAATTTTCGTAATCTGCAATACATTGATGAAATGATTTCATGAAAAATTACTTATGCAGTATAAAATATGTGTATTTAATAAATCGAAATTGGGCATTAAAACGACTGTCATCTCTTCCCCTAATAGAAAACTAATTGAACATTTACTGTGGCAATGTATACTCCCATATTAGTTATTAAAACGACTTCTCCCAATAGAAAACTAATTGAACATTTACTATGGCAATGTATACTCCCATATTAGTTATGGAATAGAAATTTGGGGTAGTGCTGCTTCGAAGTATATGGACAGGCTTCTAATCTCACCATAAAAAAGTTATTAGATTTATATTTGGTATGAAAATAACCTATTCATGGAAACCAATATTTCAAAAAAATAAAATACAATTTATCTATTCTCTATACCTTATCAAAACTATTATGATGGTAAAGAAATTGAAAAGAACCCTCTCAGGACAAACTGTAACTAATCAATGTAATACCAGGGGAAATGCTGACTATTTTAGAGTGCATACTAATTTTAGAAAAACTGAGCATGACTCATTTTTGAACGGAATGTTATTTTATAATAAACCGCAAGTGTACATAAGGCAAGCAGTTTTAAAAAACTTTGAAAGAGTATTTAGTAAATAAAGTAGTATATAAGTTAAACGAATGGTGATACAATTGTAAAACTGTAAACTGAATAATTAAAATTCTTTCCGTTTTTGTGTATTTATATATACTTGACGATTTCTTATATTGCATTTAGGTAATTATATGGAAATAAAGTTATTATTATTCAGAATATTCATAACAATATCATATATATTAAAATGTCATCGGGACACTATACCATATGAATTAATAGGTCTGATTGATTGATCTTTATAAGCCTATTGGCTATTTTTAAAAATGATAATTTCACATAATCCCATATTTACATTTTTTAAAAACAATGTATAAATAAGTAGGCACTAATAATAATAAATATGTAAAAAATACCTTTATCTACTAATTTAATATTTACATTTTTTAAATCATGGAATACAAGAAAATGAAGAATTTAATTTATATCACAATTAACAAATCTTTTACACTTATATGATTTAATTAAATAATCTATTCACAGTTTTTACATTGGGTTAATATTTTCAATCATGTAATTATTCAGTTTCCTTTTGAATGTTTGTATATTTTAGGCACATTATTATAAATTTTGAGTCCGTCGTAAAATGGTCTTTAGAGAATATTTTGTTTTTCTTCACATTATATCAATATAGTGGGATTCTTTCATTCTACCTGCAACTTGTACATGTTGTGACAATATTGGGGGCAATGCTTCCATTAATAATTTTGAAAATAAAAATACAAACTATGAAATGTGTTATTTGTCTGATGGATATAAAATTTAGTGTGGTTAAAATGGCTTCTATGCCATTTCTATTTTATCTCATTTATAGAGGTTTAGTCTCCTTACTGGGCGCCTTAATCGATCAATAATATTGACATTATCATTATTGAAGCACTTCTTGAAACTTACATGATCGTCATCATTGACAATATTTCTTCATTATCAACGAATTGTGTGTCTCGCAAAGAATCATACTCATAAATATATCTTATATACATATCACTATAGATTTAAGTTTAGCGTATGTAGTGGATTTAAAAGCGATGACTGTATCCTCATCTTGTTTAGCTGCAGGATATAAGTTTAAAGGAAGTTGATCATTACAAAAACTTTTTTCTCACGAGTGAAAGTAGTTGTAATAACTTACTCGGAATGGTTGAACCGTTTTCTTCTCAGGAAGATACAAACGCCCTTGTCAGCGGAAGGGAAAAATGTCTGTTACCTGGAGGTATTTATCCTATGGAAGTTTTCAACTTTCCTGATGTAATTTTACCAGCTTCAATAAGGGAGGCCGTCCATGAAACCGTTCATTATATCTCATTTCAACTAATTAATAACTTACATACCACATTGGAATGATGAGTAATCATGCTTTGTAAAACGTATGAGCAAATAAGAATCGTGAGAAGCACGTTATTTTTATGTTTTAGATACTTGTGGCGGGCATAAAAGTTTTTTTTTCTCGAATTTGAAAATGTTGTCTGAGGGAAGCCTGTGGGGTCTTCCTGGAGAGATGGAGGGAACTATCTTCAAAGATACCTTCTACACTATCTGGTTTTCAGATAAGTTTCCCAACAAGCCGAGACACCTTGTTTCTGATTTGATAGGTGTATGCTCCGGAGTCCTGCGCATGAAGAGCAGTAAACTGCTGCTCTCTTCTAAACTGGAACGGAGAAGAAAAAGCAGTGTCCCCACAGTCAAAAACTTTTCAGGCATTGTGGATAAATTCCAAAATTCCGACAAATCTGATACAGATTTTGTACAGTCTGCCCAACTTCACTTATTTGCGAATTCGGTGAAAGATAGTAAAACTCGTGTGCCCTAGTTAACCTTTCGTTACCTTGCTTTCCTTTCTGTGTCATTTGTATTCCAAATTCCATCCTTTGCTATTAAAGATAAAGATCGCATGCTGCCTGTGACCTTAAAAGTTTTATGTAAAGTAATTTAGAGTCGCTATCCGAAAAATATTTGCGGAGTACAAGCTCCTTAAAACGAATTATCGATACCAATAGCAATTTTTCAACTGCGACGAGCCGTGAGCTGAATCACTTCAGACCATGCACTAAAGTAACAATTTAAATCGTATTAGCGTGAACCAAAAAACTGAATAAATAGTGATGTACTATATTTAGGCTTCTTATGTTAAAAACAAATATTAAAGAGTGGATCGTTTCAAATTTTTAAAATATATCCACGACATATACGCAGTAAAAATTACTGTAATCCTTCTTCCTCCTTGGCTCTACAGCCCATTGAGGGCCTGGGCCTACCGAGTCGACTGCGAACTGTCATCTTGCATGACAAATTCCGAATTTGGAGTGACACGTGGTCAGCGTATCGATCCTCCAACAGTCTTAATCCCGGTCTTCTCGACCATGACAACACAAACATCCAAGCCCGTGCCAGGATTCGAACCCGGGACCTCTGGGCTGTGAGGCAGCAACGATTGCCACTACAGCAAAATTACTGTGATAATATCTATTAATCTTTAGTTTTAATGTTTGAATACAACATCAGTACTCTGTGTTCTCCACAAAGATGCACTTCAACTTTCAGATGCTTCTTTCGAATGACATGCCAGTTTCAACAGTGAATATTACTTTGCTAGTTTGTTTATCATTGCTTAGTAGCATTAAAAATTACTTATGTAGGCGTTTATGGAAGTGAATTATGTATTTTGGGACAGTTATAAGGCAAGAACACGTGTGTATTAAAAAGTATGACCTTGGACTATTTCATGCCGAGTTAGGAAATAATATCTCACATAATACCCAATAACCACGCCGAGACATTATTTCATACACATCGAAAAAATTTTCATCTTCCGTAATTAAAAGCTCGTTTTCAATATATTCTTCACGTGGGGTGATTTCTGAGGAAGAATCCATATTATTTGAACTGATTTATTTCACAAAACGAACAAATTAGCAAGGTATAGACATGACTACGCACTAAAAGTAAATACCTGTAACAATAATAATTGAAATGGGTTATACAAAATTACTACGAACTGTTTGCTGCGTGTTTCGACACGAAGTTGCCTGGTCTATTAACAAGAGCCACTCTATTGTCACGTCGCCTCGTGTGCGTTTCTCCATTGCCTTCAATGCCACATAGTAAAGGGTTGACAAAGTGTAACGTGAGAAAAGGCAGTAATGGGAGCAAACACCAAAGCATTTCTTTGAACAGTTCTAGTACACCGGAGAATGCCTGAGTACGAGAGTCTCTGAAAAGTTATCGGACTCGACATACATGGCAACACTACTGGAGTTATTTTGTTCTCTGATATTGGCATAGCTTTCTATAGACGCCGTGTTATAATTCAGGCAATTTCAACCAGCAGTTAGCTGCAGGTAGTTGTTTCAGTTACTTACTGCTCATGTGTTGTTAAAAATGATATACCGCTGACAAATGGACAATCAAGGTGCAACATGGCTAACGTCTGTTTCACGTAAAGTACGACCGATATGTGCAAACATACCTGAAATAATTAGAAAACTGCGTGGTGGTGTATGGTTTAAGAATATCAGCGTACGAAGGTCTTTTACAAGACAAATTGCTGCTGAATTTTTTTTTCGTCAGTTGAGAGCCGTGAATGCTCACTGCAAATGTGCAGTCGGACGATAGTTTCTTATCATTAAATGACACTATTTACGGAAAACTAGATTAATTTTCTTCGTCGATATGGATAATAGGTGAACCACAGATTCACCATTACAAATCAACATTAAAACAATTCTTCATGCACAGGATTGAAACTGGTTTTCGACTCCTAAGAAGACAAAGACGGTGCCATTGGCAGGAACGACCGTGAAATCAGTTATTTGGGATGTCCAGGAAATTAATTTGATCAACTCTAGTCTTATTATGTAACAAAAATGCAGTGAAACAGACCCGGAAAGTCGTCTTCAAGATTTTTTTGCTGAATTCGACATTTGTCTAAAGCAAAGTTCTGTGATAGAATTTCTGTGCTGTGAGAACGAGATAGTTGGAAACATCCACAACAGATTGACTAAGGTGTATGGAGTTGCTGTTGTAGATGACAGTACAGTTAGTCGTCGGTGGGAAAGTGGATTACGTGGATATTCGGGATACTCTTCACAGCGGTAGACCACACACTGCAGTAATTTCTAACAACGTGCAGAGTTCATCACATGCTTTCGGCTGACAAATCACAGTTGGATAATTATAACTTCATTTGGAATAGGAGAAGTACATGCTTACAGAATGCTGAGAGTTGAAGTCAGAAAAAAGTTTTGCCAGGTGGGTTCCAAGGAACTTGACGGGGAGTCACAAATAAATACGAAAATTTGAAACATTACGGGAATGGAGGTGACTTTCTTGTAAGAATTGTGACTGGTGATGAAACATGCCTCCACCAATTTGAACAGGAGACGAAGAGGCATTCAGTAAAATGTCATCATGCAAACACTCCTAAGACAAAAGAAATCATAACTTCCACTTCAGCTGGAAAAGTTATGCGTACGGTGTTGGTCGTTTCCGGGCTGTTGCTTGTTGACATCATTCTCTATGGAACCACAACTAATTCTGGTGCATATGAGGTCACTCTGAAGAAAGTTCAAGCTCGATTGAACCGTGTTCAACTACATCGGGAGAGACAGAATGTTTTGGTGTTACACGATAACGCACGGCCACATTGCCACAAGGGAAACACCTTCCTCTTTAGTCCTGATCTGACTCCATGCGATTACCATCTATAAGGTAAACTGAAGGAATTCATTCCTTCGTGGAACGAGGTTTGAAGACGATGACACAGTAGTGAATAAACTACAGAAATACCTCATGACAAAAAAGTGGTAATGACCAAATATTGAATGTATTTTAATCGTATGTTTAATTTTAAGAATGCGAAGATAGTAAAACATGATATTAGATATCCTGCCAGAATTATTTCGTAAATTATTGACAAAATCAATGAAGAAATGACACCAAAAAACGTGAGCAATGTTAATTATACATTACTTTCAAGTTAATTTCTTTGTCAAGGTTATTTTGAGTGGGCTCTCAGAGTAGAGCTAGTCCGCAAGAAACGTTCTGTATGAAGAAAATATTCTCGGTTTTTCACCAACCGCAGTGTGTGGTCTACCGCTGTGAAGAGTATCCCGAATATTGGAGCGCATTCTGTCACCACATAATCCACTTTACCATCGATTAACTGTACTGTGACCGGGAAAAACTTCGTTCTTTGAATGTTCTGCATGTTAGTAATTTAACTTCTTGTGTAAAATAATGTCTGATTTTAGCCATCAATATATCTTAGTCACATTTAACACAGAAATTAACAATATAGAAATCGTCTGGAATTCGCGAAACGTTACTGTAACATAAACTACAAACTGAAGTGGCGTCTACATTAGGCAGGATGATACGTGACATTTTGAACGGTGGCCGCCAATGAAGTATTTGTCTTTTCTTAAATAGTTTTTATTTCGTCTCTTTTACAGTTAACTGAATGTACGGTCTTGTAAGGAGCTGTTCTTCTAGAACCTAAACTTTTCTTACAAAAACTGTATAATTATCGAAAGGAAAATCAATGTAATTATATAAAATTATTCAGTGCAGTTTATTATTAACCGATTTTCGTTTCCTCGATCACAGAGCTAAATGAAAATGGAACAAATCAATTTTTAATCGTAATTTGTCAGTATATTTTTTTACTACAGAATAAAATGTTACACTTAATTGGTTTGTTTTAAATATGGTTTTATTTTCATTGCAGTTAGTGGAAACGACAAATATGTCCTAGTATTAATGGAACCAAAAATATAGGTTTTCGAAAATCATAACATAACATGTTGAAATATTTTAAGAAAAATATTTGACAACTTCAATCACATCTATTGAAATTCAAATAATCAGTAAACCACGAGAGTCGCAAAACCACGCTTAATCAGTCCTGACTTCAAGATAATTCACGGAGAGAATACTATTCATTAACTAATTGAAATATTGTTTTGTATGCGATATATTTATATATATTTTTCTGTCGTTTGTGTTCTCACGAATAATCTTAGTTTATAATTCGGACGGCGTACTTTCTGGTTCATTTAAGTTATGTGATATTAGCCACAGAAACTATATTTCTACTAGAAAATACAAAAATCCATTAAAATTGTAATAGAATGTGGTCACGTGCGTGGTTCTAAACGAGAAACTACAGAGCTGACTCGACATGAAGATGCAGACACGATGTCAGACAGAAACAATTGAAAAGTTCAGCACGTTTAGCGAATGGTACAATTTATCATGCATCTTCATTATCTGTGTGTGGTTTAACCGCTTTGCGGCTCAACCGCAAAGAAACAAAGGGACCAACAAAGACGCCGCAAGATCAAACTCGGGCATCTGTCAATCTGTAGTATTTTGAGGAAGGAGAGCTCTTTTGAGAGAAGGTTACGACCCTGTCTTGCACTTAACTGTATTGCTCAGCTGTTAGTAATACAGTTGGCAGTAGGGTAGTTAAGTTTTGTGGACAAATATTTGAGTTTGTGTGTGAGGAAGTGCCGAATTATTATTTTTTCATTATCATTGTGACTGGTTCTTCATTGTTATGTCTTAAGGATATTAGTATGATTAAGGTTACTGTGTACTTTATATATTAATCTTTAATAGAACAGTTGCAACTATAATTGGCTATTTATCGCACTTCAGAAAATTTGCAATGAAGATCATTGGCCTGCATCACACAAGGGTAACCTGAAGTAGGTTTTTAATGGAGTAGAAACTTAACGTTGTTAAATTGTATTACATGTGTGTACTTTGATTTCTCCGTTGTTTCTGATTACCCTCGCCAATTCTTCCCATAATTACCATGCATAATCGAGAGTGTATTTGGATTTTATTTTTTACGTACAGCGTCGTTTAAGATATAGTTTGGCAATTTCATTTAAAACTGTCGATGTTATGAACGCTTTAAAGATTATTACACATACCTGATTTACCATGCGCGTATGCCAATTTATGCTGCTATGGACATGCATTGTCGTGAATACAAATAATAATCTGTATACTGTAGTAACAGGGTTGGAAAGCATTTGTTGTTGAGTGCAGAAAATTAATTTGTATTAGAACAAAATATATTTTCGTGATTCGCAACCTTCACTTTAGAATAAAATTATTATTTTATTTTCCGGGTGGGGAACTCATCACGCATGCTAATACATTCTAGTTCCAGAGAAAAATAAATGTACCTCCTATTATATGGTAAGCAGCTTAAGCACAAGAGCAGGATTATTAACAGGAGTCAGCTGGTATTTACCGAAGAATTATGCACGCCTATTTAATTACCAGGCAACAGTGTGTTCATTAGCGTAATAGAGCCATGTGGCAGCTGAAAGTGGTATTTATTGGCGAGTGATACGGTTCCATCCCGGCGCGATAACACGCACGCCGCCGGAGATTTCACTCGCGCAGGAGAAAACACGCCAGTTGATTGACCAAGCGGCTTGCACCAAGTCGTAGTGATCGTTTTTGATGCCGTAAGAGGAATGCGACGGAGAAAACGGGCGAGGCAGCAACCTGCGTTTGGCCAGTGTCGTGTCGGACAACATTTATCAGCTTCCGAACTGGCGAAAGTAGTGACTTCTCAAGGCGAAGGTTAAGCTCCGAAACTCGACGAAGCAGGTCAACTACATTAAAAGATTTTCGTGGCTCGGTTTCTCTCATAATGAAGACTATTAGAGCATCAACTCTTCACCAACTCTTAAGACAAATGACTTCGTGTAACACGTAAGCGTGCCTCACGAAATTAATGGATGCACCCGCGGAGAGTGTGACGAGAGGCTATATTTAGTATGGTTTTTCAGTAAGAAATAGATTATATCGTATGATAATAATTTTTCCCTATATCAATCAGCCACATTAACAAACAAAACTATAATTTAGTTTTCTTTTCATATTTATGTAGTAGGTGCTTTCGGCATTGCCATAATCACCTACAAAATCAAATACAAATTTTTTGACACCAAAAAATTATTATTTGTTTAATATTATGACAATATAAAAATTGATTTTTTTCAATTATTTAATGTTAATAATATTGTACATACCCTCAAGTAATATAGTATATATATATAAATTCAAACTTTCTTCATGGATTGTACATGATTCCAGACAGAGCATTTATCGAACTTTTTATTTCCAAAAGTTAAAAGATTATTTTCTCATATCCTAAGCAAGCACAATTGTCGGCAACACACAACCACAAATTGTCGAAAATTTACATTGAAAATCTTTTTTCATTGAGTCCTAATCTTGTAAATTTAGCCACGTCAAAATTTTAAATGTAGAAACTGTCGATAAAATCGTAATATTCAAATCGACTTATCGAATCTTGTAAAACGAGATTTGATAAGTTTAAGTCCAAATCAACAAATTTTTAAATTATAACTAAAATTTTTATTTTACTCTAAAACTTTGGTGTAGTGTTTAGATGTATATTCACTTTCCTTTCTGGAATTCATACCATTACTGTTTTTAAAAATGTATATAGATTCTAAAATATTTCTTTTAATTATATTATTTTCTTTGTGTATAATTTTAATATTACCAAAATCTATATTATGTTTTAGGTTTAAATAGTGTAGTGACAAGGCTGTATTTGTTGTAGTTATATATTCTAGTATTCAAGTTAGTGTCCGATAAAATTTTTGTTACAGTCATTACAATTAATTTGATATATTCCATTATTTTGTTCTTTTACTGGAATTTTATCTTCAAGTTTGGTTAAATAATATTTTATCTTTTCTGATTTTATCTTTTATAATATTATATAATTATATCTTTGTAACTAAAAAATCTATCACTATCCTCCATATTTTGATGGTCGTTTCCAAAGTATATGTAACACATATCTCTCTAAATATCACCTACAATAGCAAACAATCTTATACTTAGTCCGTTCAAACCGTCTCCCCTGCTATTGCTACTACATTTGAAGATATCCATAACGGCGTTTGTTCTCATTAGGGAAAGATATGAGCGTGTGTTATTTAGTTAGTGGCGCCAGTAATTTCCAGATAACATCATGCTTGCTTTCGAGATCGACATGATGCAGCCAAATTTCATCGTCAGCGATTGAGTTACTGAAAAACTCTTCATGACGCTTTAATGTCAATTCAATTGCCTTAGGCAATTCAACTTGTACGGTGACAAAACTCTAAATTAATCAAAGTAGCTATAATTTATATGATGCAGCTAACAAAATGACAAATTGATTTCTGTGAAATAAATTTATAAATTTTAGTGTTTGTATTACTTTGCAGTCTTTTACAATTGGCGGTGTTCTTGTAAAATTTGAACACTATACCGCTCACTTTAATTTATTTAATGATAATCTGATTGCTCGCCAGTTATACGAAAACTAGGTTATTTTCAACAATACATAGATTTATTTACAGTAAAAAGGGATGAGCAAATCAGCACATAGTTTTGAGCGCCCCGCCTAAGTTTTACTTTTTAATTTAAAATTAAAATTCAGTCGTTGCCTATCTGTTTTAAAGTGAAATTTTGAAATTAGTAAATGAAAATTATACATTTAGATTGTAGAATAAATATTTAATCGAAATAATAAGTCAGAAAGATATAGGATGCTGCACTGTAACTAGCCATTGGACAACTGTGAAAGGAAAGAGTGTTTCAGAATTTGGACGAAAGAAATTATCAAATTTACACGACTTTCGAAAAATACCCGTGTTTAGTGAGTTATGTAATTCAAATAATGGGACTTTTTGAAAATACTTATGTTTTGCGAGCAATTATTTTCTGCGATGAATATAATTAAAGGCGACATTGAGGCCGAATGACGTGTTCTTCGAAAACTACGTGCGAGCTGCAGTATCGTCTATATATGCAAATGTAGTCAATTGGTTACAAAAAAGAATTTTCAAACTTCTCATTAAAAGTTATTAGTTTAAGACTTTTTTCCATGTTTAATTACTTTAAATTTGTAATTATCCCGTTCTTAGTAAAGGTTGTTCAACCATGGTCTACAAGTCATCTATTGATTGGTACCGGAAGTATGCCTCACTCTTTTGGGGAACAAAAAGAATTAGAGTATGTAAATCTCTCCCAAGTTACTGAAAGTATACTACCTTTCTTAGGTTATGGAAAGTATTTTGACTGTCTTAAGGTACCTGAGTATTAGTGTATTGGTATTTAGCCTTGTTTTAATTTCTGTACTTACTTCAATTACCGTTGTATTCCGCGACTCGATTAAGGTACCGGTTATGGTGAATATAAACGTTCTATTGAAATAAGTAGGGCAGGAGAGAGGAAATGCAAATGTTTGAAGAAATGACGCTCGACGCAGTTCACATCAAGAATTGATCAAGGGGTTAGTGTCGAATTAAACACCCTTTTCGGACCAAAAAAAATACTCAGGCAACACCAGATACGCTAATAGTTCCTAATATACTTCTTTTCTTTCTACGTCACTTTCAAGTTTGCAGAAACGAATTATTTCCATATTTGGAAGTTATTTCATTCACATCAGACCTTGTGAAATGATTTGCATTAGTATAAGGCGCTGGTTTGTTACACGAAATTTATTCGTGTCTTGGCTACGCAAAATGAGGAAAGAGTTGAATACAAGCATGTTTGACAAGTAAGAGTCTAGTAAGCTGGATCTGTCAGGTCATCAACAAAATAATCAGCACGATATGTTTTGACGCGAGATAAATTGCACCCTTCACATATGAATGATTACCTTGTAAGTGTCCAAGCACTTGTCTTCGGGTGCAGATTTAGTGTCGGATTAGGTTACACGCGATTTCGTGGGTCATACAAACAACCGGTTCCCACTCTGGTCGCAGTGGGTGATATGAATCTCCCAAGCGATAGAATCCTACATTTCAACGGGCAACAAAAATATTATTCTTTGACTGTTTCTGCTACGAACTTAAACTGTGCGATTGTCAAAATTAGTGTAATTTTTTTAGGCACATGGCACAACATTACTTGACTATCGTTTTACTTTAATTCTATTATAAATTATTTACTTAAGAACTCTGATTTGCAATTTGTTACAATGTAGAACATGTCACTTAACATTTATTGTTTTATGCCATTGATCAAATTTTAATTTAGATTGGTTTACATATTTACTTTCTACGACTTGTATTGAATTAATGAATTCTCTAATAATATTGGATCGTGTAAAAGTAAGCAACTGCGTATGACATGTTGTTGTTGTAGTACTCAATCCTTAGACTGGTCTTATGCAACCCACCATATTAAATTAGCTGCGCAAGCCTTTTCATTTATACATAACTACCACATCCCACATCCTCCCTAACCTGCTTAGGATATTCCATCCTTGGCTACCTATTCTGCACTTACCCCACACACTTCCCTCTAATGCTACTTTTACTAGACCCTTGTGTCTCAAAAAGTGACCTATTAATCTACCCCTTCAAAGTCAAAGTCCTCAGTCTTTTTCGGTATTGGTATAATTAAGTTGTTAATAAAATCTTCTGGTATTTTTCTGTTTCGTAGATTTCACAAACCATCCTGAACAGACCTGATATCGATCCCGATGATATTATCAACTCTGCTGGAATGTTATCAATTCCTGGCCCTTTACCATTGCTCAGATCTATGACAAGATATAACAAAGTACTTAAGATGGATACAACGAGAGAGAAATTCAGAACCGGTGAGGTCCTGTCGGATAAAATGAAACGGTTCAAAAGTTTTGGAAGCGTAAAACAAATTTTTCAAATGAAAGGAAAACAAACCTTAATTGAACACTCAGATTATTTTCGATAAAACTTTTGCAAAAGCTCAATTAGAGGCATATTGTGCATAGTTCGAAAAATGCATTTAATTCCTTCATTATCAGATATTTGTGTGTCACTTGGGTGTGGGTGTACTATTAATAGCACTTTTTATTCGAAAAGAAACTACGTCATCTTTTAGTAACGTTAATTCACACCAATAAATACAATTTTATTCATTAATTCATTACTTAACACATTTGGCTATAGGTACATATATAATGACTATAAAATTAAATTGAGTACAGAAATGCTACAGTACGTAATTATAAATTACTAAATGGAAACGAAGCCACTAAATAGGAATTATATTTTTGTAAACAACAATATGTGCCGAAAGTTAAATATGACTAGTTATGCCATTAAAATTACAAAATAAATGCAGAAGCCAGTAAGTCAACAATTAAGTAGTTTCTTACTTATTTTTATCATATTTGAAATCAAATCATAACATTTCATCTCTTTCGGTTGCTATATTGTACGGAAAATATTCTTATAGTTTCTCTACTCCATACAATTTATTAAATACAAAATTCACTTCAAATAATAAATTGAGAATTTAACGTATTTTTAATCTGTATCACTTTGAAGTATTCCAAATATTGTAATTTTTAAAATTATTTTTCAAAGCAACTATATATTTTGGACAAGGTTAATTTACAGGATTAATATCGTATTATGTCCTAAGAAATCTAACATCCTCGAAACTGAAATAGTCAACGCAAAGGGTCGATGTTACGTATGAGGCCATTAAGTAGTGAATAATTCAATTGACTGTGCACAATTATTGAGTTAACGAATGTCCTAAGATTAGATTCTCCGCAATGTCTCCCTATTTTACTATGGGATTTCTTTTATTACAGTTTTGAAAGATAGACCACGACAAACATACTCTTTGAATGTTAAAAATTGCGTTTTCTCACATGAAATGATAGCTTCTTGTATCTTATGCCAATTTAAGTGTGGCACATTAGCTTACATCGCTGCAAGAGTAGTATTTCTAAACGTGGATGTTTCTTGAATTTTGTAAGCAAATACGGGAAGCTTAAATCAGGTTTGCATTTAAGTCCTCAAAATACTTTATGAGTTGTTGCACAACGAACAGTTTAGTAGAAAGCTTAAGTTTTTGTTCCAGCCGAGCAAAACTTTCATTTACACATGTCTTCAGTACAGAAATCGGGAACACGTCACTAAATCTCCGTGTCGACGACAATACTACTCAGTGTCCGTCGTTCCGGTGTATCAGACGAATGAAAAGACACTGTATTCACCACATGGCGCGTCGAATTCGCAAGGAACTGAGTTGATACCCACAGAGAGGAGACACCATGCTGGTCCGTCCCCAGCCTCGCTTTGTGGCCTGTCAAACAACGGAGCTCTTGCCTCTCAAATGTATTTATAATAAATAAATTTAATCTGGCGAAAGAAAGGCGCTCATTTATTTGCACGATTTATCTTATTATCGCCATAACACATTCTATTATCAAACATTTCAATTATTCATCTGGTGAGCTATAATGACACTTCATTACGTAAATGTAAAACAAGTTTCTGAAGATTAACCCTCCGTTAGGCTCGCCTTATATTGTAACACAATTAGGATCGGTTACTCTAGCGGACCTAACTTTTGACTTTTGCGTTTATGAATAGTAATATGAGCCAATTAATATCAATTTACCTTCATGTAATTTACATATATATTTTTGTACTCATACACATCCAATGGAAGGTTTTGATTACGTAAAACAGTATTATATTTATTTTAACAAAATTCTACGAAAAATAAAATTGAAAGTTTTAAATTACAAAAGATTGGTATTTTATATCTCCTAAAAATATTGAGACGTTATTTAAAAACCAAACATCAGTTCAAGGCCTGAAAGGTCAGCCGCTCAAGCGTGTTCAAAAGATTAATTACTAAAATTGCAATTACAGCTTTATATTATTAAATTTTAATTTGACTTTAAGGTACTGCTTTATACATTATATATTAATATAAAGCCGTTAATTATAATTTTAATAGAATAAGTAAATTATTCTGTTTTAGTAGCAACTTTTTTGAAGATTCTTCAAAACAAACTTGGCACATTTTCTTTTTATATAATCGCAAACACAAATTATTACTGCACTTTTACAGAAATTTGGAGTTTAACACTGTGCTTAGTTTCTTTGTGTGGTCTACTGTGTGTTCTCATACTTCTTGGTAATTCGCCTATTGTTGCCTCTTCTTTATCTTAAGTTTCAGATTCATCCCACTATTCTTCAATATCGTCTTCCTGCACATTTTAGTCACAGATATCGTCTTCTACAATAAGACGAATCTTTTCTACATATATTGAGCATTATTCAATTTTTATTTTATTTAGTCATATTGCAAAACTGTTCATTATCAAAAAAGGTCATGAAAGAAAAAAACCTGCAAATTTATTGTATCCACTTATGAAAAAATTTAAATCATGTAGATAGTTAGAAATAGTTTTCATAGGTAGTTAGATGCAGAATGACATATTGACTAAGGTTATGGATAAAACAGGTGAGAACACACTTGATAAAAGCCGTAACCAGCAGCGGATCCAGAAAAGTATCATTTGGGGGGGGGGGGACAGTTTGGAAAAATTATATTTGATTTTTATTTAATGCAACTAAATCATTTCGGTGTATTTATTTTATTTCATGTCTGTTACTTTTACATTACTCGTTTAATATATGATAACGGGGATCCGAATAAAAATATATTTGACAATAATTAGTATACGTAACTGGAATTAACATCGAGTACACAATTCCAAACAATATAACAGTTGTTATTCGATAATACAAAATTCTATTATTCAGTAAAGGGTAATTCCTTGGCTCCGTTAGAGATTTCATATTTGCATAGGGATTATGTTAATAAAACGATGGAAATATGACATTTTAGTACATTTTTAATCATTATTTAGTATTTTCAGCGAAGAAACGATACGCTATACATAAATTGATTGAAACACCTCTATTTTCAGTAATAACTAGTAATGGAAAAAGAGAAGTCATTAGGAAAGTTGGTTAACCCTTCTCCCGGATCCGTCATTAGCATAAAACGGGAGTTATGAGAATAGTAGAATTGCATCGAAAGATTAGGTCGCCCATTATTCCCAGCATCTTTAATCTGGAGGAGTTGACCGCCTCCATTCCGTATGAATGATACATTTGAAGAACTGCGAAATACTTTTTGTGTGTGCGTGGTAAGCGGACAAGGAGACCGAATTTCTGTACAATATACTAAATATGTGACACCATAATAGTTAAATTAGTATTATTATTATACCAAACATTTGTCTCAAAAATTTGTCAAATTATTGAAAATTAGTAATTGGTTTACTAATATGAAAGACAAAATTAAAAAAGAAAATGAGAATGATTGTGTTTATTGTTTAAAAGGTGTTGATAGTAATGTGAAGTATATTGAGATGACTGTTATGTCAATGAAAAATAGATTACATCACCTTAAGGGAGTAAAACCAACGTTATAAATAATAAAACATTGTCATAGATAATAAATAATAAACTAATTTTTATTGGGATAACTTTGATATTTTACATAAGGAAAATCTGGATTTAAAAGGAGTGTTTTAGAAGGTATATATATATATATATAACAAAAAAAGTCTTAAATAAAGTAAGTGAAATTGGTAATGTTGGAATTCATTACGCTAATGTTTTAAATACATTTAATAAGATGAATGAAATGTAAAATAAAATTGCAAATAAATCGAACTAAATTAATAATCTAATTGTTAATGAAGAGAGAAGTAATTTAAGTTCTTTGACGTTACAGGCCAATATGATGTTATAGTAGGGTAGTAATTTAAGACTTTGACGTTATAGATACATACGAAAATGTAGTTTGTGCGACGTGTACTGGAGAAGCGTGTTTGAAAATGTATTATAATGACGTTTGTTAAGTTTTAGTATTATAACGGTAAAAGATTTTAGGAATGCTAACTATATCTTGTTTAAATAGTTATTATTGTATAATTTTACGTTTATGACTTATTGTATAATAAATAGTTGCAGATGATTATGACGCAAGTCAAAAGATACTGCAAATAATTCAAAGTGTAGTAGAACTTTATTGAATTGATTGATTATGGTTAAAACTGAAGTTAAATATTAAAAATTTGAAAATGTAAGTTAATTCTACACACGTAAAGAAATATTATTATATAACACCTTCAATATTACTACCAAAATTTTATATCATTTCTTAATTATGACAGGAATTTAACGAAGTTTATAAGACAAATCTGAATGTGCTTATAGTATAACTATATTTAAACATTTTAAATTTTTAAGACTAATTCATGTCATTGAAAGATAGGAATACTGTGTATAATAGTAAAAAGTAAAGCAAGTGGAGGCGCATGAATCTGTTTCGAATCGTGATAGTTAGTGTGCGTGGACGATTAGTTGTGTGCCACGGTGAAGGTTGACGAGCTTCTGCTCACGAGAAGTGTCAGCAGGCATGAAAAAAATCTAATGGGTAAGTAAATAAGTGAGGCAGGTAAAGGTTCCCGTGAAATATGTGTAAATTGTGTCCTTAAATGACTGTAAAGGAATTACAGGTGGGGCGGAAAATTGATTAATTGTTAATTTTCAGATGATTATGGCTATAAAAACCAAAAGATTCTTTACATTTTATATAATTTGTGATGAGTCAGTAAAGGTTTAGAATTTATAATTAACGTAACTGAATCTCTATTTTTTGTAATACCTATAAGTACTTTTAGAAAGATAAAGTACAGGAGACATGTTAGTGTGGAAAAATATACGGACCAATAACACGACAGTTTTTAAAATGGACGTTTCAGGACCTGGGGTCATAATCACAACATAAACTTTTCATAGGGATACAAGTAATTGAAATATATAATAGGACTTTTCGATCTTCTTAAACAGAAATTTCAGAAAAAATAAAATATTAAATACTGTGGAATTTCAACTTTGAACATGGCAATATTTACGGGATACGTACCTTAAAAACAATTTAAAATAAATAAAAAATTAAAGAAACAAAATATTCTAAGCACAAATAATTTGAATAAGTGGCGCAATGGACTCTGGTGGTTGAGTAGAGATGGGCGATCTGATGGAGATCTGTTCGAAGAACTAGATCCTTTTGCGGGGGTGAGTGATCATTGAATCGTAAAGAAAAGAGCGGTAACACTTTTGATTCATTCCGCTCCTTTGATCCGAAAACAACCAGCTGTGTGAATCACTCACTCAGGAATCAGATCGCTGGAACCGCGATACCGAACCTACCTAGTGTTTGAAATTTGAATCACTCACTCATCGCAGGACCTGCGATCCGAGAGCAGTTAGTGAGTGAATCAGAATTTGTTTCCTTCTGGATACGTTATCGTGGGAAGATTGTTTTGATAAAATTAAATTAAGTGGCATATGCACAAAATATTGTAACCGAACGTTAATATGAAATTGCCTTGATGATTGTGCAAATACAATCGTATAATCCCTTCCACCTATTCTGGCTGAATTTTATCTCACAATTTTCACTTTAGCTTCTCAAGATCGTTTCACTCTATACTATGTTTTTATTAACATTATTGTTAAATCACTTCATTTCTTATAATATAGAAGTAGAATTCGGATAAGTCCTTATTTACGTTAAATTCACTATAATATTAATACTAAGTACGTGTGTACATGATCAGTACAAAAAAATAATTAAGCTTAATACCAAAAGATATTTTTAAATTTCGATACTGTTAGACTGTTGATGCAGTTGACGACATTGCTGTATATGCCTTTTAAAACGCTTTCTCATTATATAACATTTTATTGAGTGATAAGCTACTCGTGGGTAATCCACGTGGTCGCAATTCACTTTTAATACCTTGGAGGGGGAGGGGGAGCAAGACAGCAGATAATGTAGAAATTTTCATAAGTTTCTTTTCTCGTCCGCTCACGACGGCGGGCACTCTTTAGCACCTGTGTCACACAGATGTCTATAATCTTCTTGTCACCCTCTCTTGCAAGTGTTCAGCTTACTATTTTTCTTTTCATTTTGGCCAAAGGAATCTCAAAACATCAGATGCAAGACTTTAATGAGATTTTTGTCACCATACTCCTTGCATTATAACGTCTTAAGCGGAAAATACTTTTGCTTTATTTGCCTGGCAGCTGTAGAGTTGTATAAAAATTTCTAATCAGTTGCATAACGATTATAATATAAGCTTATGTATGAATATTGCCAGTAATTTTGTTCCTATTTAAAAGAAAAATCCAAATCCGTTAGTGACCATCCAAATACCTCAATTATAAAATTATTAAATTTCTTTGAGTTATTTATTTCATTCGATAACTATTTCTTTATATATTAATAAATAACTTATAGTGTATATAATTTTTGTAAAAAAATTTAAAACCAAATATTTCCTGGAAAATCGTCTAAAAATTTATGGAAACAAGGTAAGATTCATTTCAGTAAATAGGGTATGGTGAGTAGACCGAATATATATATATATATATATATATGTGTGTGTGTGTGTGTGTGTGTGTGTATAATATGATCGAGTGGCTCCGATCCGATCACTAAAAAGAACGGCTTGGCCCATCTCTAGGTGGTAGCACTGTATAGATGAGACTTAATAATCGAAGATATTCTAGGAAGAGGAAGGCTACTGGTAATTTACAGAGACGTGTAAATCTGTCGAGGAGAAATGCATCGCATCTAAGCGGCGCTTTCACGCCCGTGTAATATCTCACGGCACAACACCACCGTGCTGAGTTGGTTTGCTCAACGGACTCTTATTGTTCCCTGCTCGTTTCACGCTCTCTCGGCACGCGCTCGCATTAACCGTATCACCATTGTTGCTCGAAACACTCGTAGCGCGCCGCTAATGCCGATAAATCTTACGACTAAATGGGAGTTTGCTGTTTTGTTGATATTGTAGTCTGGTGTCTCACTTGAAAAGAATTTAGTTCTAATTAGTTATCTCACGCGTCCTGCGAGCTTCTTAGACCAACCTGATATCAGTTGTTGGAACATAAGGCTTTCGTGTAACGCAGTTAAACAACTCTGATATCGTGAGGCGAATAAGTCTACTTTAGAAACGGACTAATATAGTCTCTTACTTTAGCTACACAAGTATTAGTGCACTACTTTTGGATCTGAGGAAAACAAATCCGTCTTAATTCATGTTTTATTTCTAAACGCATCGTACTTTAAAACAAGATATTTAGTCAATGGCCTTTTTAAGCTTATTTATACCGTCAGTGCAAAACAATACAGGCGTTCGACTTTAAGCTACGACTTCTTCATTTTATAACACCTTCCTCCATCAAGATTTAAAAACTGAGTATAATCACTTGGAGTAATATATCTACAGACTGTTATGAACACTGAAATAACACAGAGTGATTCGATGGATTTGTTGCATAAGTGTCAAAAACTGCTTTCTTTGGCACTTTGGAAATTTATTTCACACAGTAATTTATCCAGTGATTGTTCTAAACTTTTAGAAAAGTTCACGAGAACATCACCAATTTTCGCTTTTTTTAAGAGAACTCACCCACTATTTGGAGTGTTTTTCATTCCATAAAATGTACTGAAACGACTGAAAATATAGTTAATTTAGTTTGCGAATATTTCCATCCCTTTTATAAAATGTTGAATCGAGCAGGATTCTGGTCAACGGTTAAATAACGCGGTACGCAACGTGCTGAAAATTTTCTCAAGAGTAACGTTTATTTAAAATATTGTCACGTTTCTATAGAATCATGAGGTACAGTAACATACACACACATCTAGAGGTTATAGACGTTTATTTAACAATGAAGTGTTGTACAAAGCCTCATACTGCGTAAGACTGACTCCGGTACAATTTAAACATTCGAGGAATATTCCAGAAACAGAAAATACTAGAAATGAAAGTTAAACAAATAAAAATAGTTGCATCGAGTTGGACTCAAACCCTAATCCACATTTGTGCATTTCAGCTCGTTACCTCTCCGCCATGACTACACAATCTTAGAAGTGGCAATATTTTAGATACGACCTACCGATAGTTTTACAAGCACGTGTATCTTTCAATACTTTATTGTGAATTTATGTTCTAGTATCCAAAGTCATAGCGGTTGTTGAAATCTAACACACAGTTGAATTCAGTTGCCTGTCTCCTTTCCACTCAAAACGGCGGTTAATATTAGAAAATTTCGAATCTAACATGGCACGCTTAAACCTTTTATGAGTGGTATTATTTTGTAATAAAACTATTCACAATCGTTCTTTGCTGGAAAACCTCACATTTAACGTGCCTAAATTTGTAATGAAACAAATTTTATTGTATGTAATGAATCCCTACGTTGAGGAGCGCTAGTAATTGCAATTAAGCAGTTTTCATTATTATTATTATTAATTCAGAGATTTTCAGGATGAAACAACCCATTAGAGGCAAAACGAAAGACGGGTGCTTGTGATATATCACCAAGAAAATTAAGAAAGAAAGTAAGAGAAGCCTCGAGGTATAAATATATTCTACTCTGCCCGGAAGTAATGCTAACGAGGTTCCGTCGACTGAAAAGGGTTCGTGGGTTCAGTGAATCTCTCACTATCCGAGAGATGCGAACGCCTCTCGTTTCTTCACGAAGAATCCCCACAAATTTCACTCGTAAAAAATTGCACAGTCTTTAATATTATTTGCAAGGTCTTTCAGCTTCTTCACCACTTCGCCGTTCATGTACAGACAGATAAATGTTATTGACACATTTTATAGGAAACACGATGTCGTAATGCACATTTTATTTAAATAGATTAAATCAAGATGATATATTTTATTATACGGTATATAGGTTATTTTGTAATTAATACCACAACACAAGCCAATAGTCATGTATTGTGGTTGTTGGCACACCAAATACTTAATTGTCCACTACAAATTTCAAAGTTATTGTCTGGCGTGAGTATTTATAACATAACATAAGAAAACCCCGGTCTATGCTCATGACATTTGTAGATTTAGAAAAAGCGTTTGATAATGTGATCTAGAAAACACTATTAAGGACTTTGAAGAACACAGGAATAAAATATCGAGAAAGAAGAGTTATACATAACCTTTACAGAAGGCAGTCAGCAGTAATTAGAACAGAAGATCAAGAAGAAGAAAGGAGTAATACAAGGATGAAGCCTGTCACCTATGCTGTTTAACTTATATATAGATCAGGCGATGTAGAAAGTAAAAACGAAAATATGGAAAATGAATGATAGTGTAGGGAGAATAAATAACAATTCTATGCTTTACCGATGATATTGCAGTATTAGAGGAGTCAGAATAAGACGTGGAAACCATAATAAATGGCATTAACGTGGTCTGAAAACAGAGTTAATTATGAGGATTAATAGTGGTAAAACCGAGGTAATAGAGTGTAGTATGGGAAACAATGGAATAAAAAGGGTGTTAGATTGAGAAGGATATTTTGCTACTTGGGCAGCATAATAACTAAGGGTTGTAGAAGTATGGTAAACATAAAGAGTAGGATAACACAGTCAAGGAAGACTTTCGCGAAAAAGAGGAATTTACTTACGGGTAATATAAGTGTGAATATTAGGAAATCATTGCTAAAATGTTCGTATGGAGCGAGGCGTTATATAAGCGCGAAACGTGGACAATAGGAGTTGCGGAAAGGAAAAAAAATAGAAGCCTTTGAAATGTGGTGCTATAGGAGAAAGCTGAAAATCAGATGGGCGGATAGAATCACTAACGAGCAAGTTATAAGCAGAATAGGGGAAGAGCGAACAATATGGAAAACGTAAAACAAGAGAAGGGATAGATTAATAGGCTACGTTTTGAGACATGAGGGTCCCGTAAAATTAGCTTTATAGGGAAGTTTGTGAGATGTTACAGAAGATGGAAGCCAAGGATGGAATACGCTAAGAATATTAGGAAGGCTGTTGTAATTTTTGCGGTTATGAAAAGGCTTGCGCAAGACAGGTTAGCATGGAGGGTTGAATCAGACCAGTCTTAGGACTGAATACCCCAATACAGGGTCATACTTACGTAATGCGTGACGATAATCGCAAGATACAACAAAGATTTTAATATGTGGAAAACAGATGTAAATTAATTTATGCGATGACTATACAAATGTGTCTAAGCGTTAAACAAATGTCAAGGATTACAAACCTGAATTCTCAAGCGTTGATTCACTCCTGTTGACAGGGTAGAAGTCCGCTTGCCGGTGTCCTGAGCTGTGATGTCCGCCAGTTTTCCCCAGACGATGAATTTGAGTTGGTTCACCGTATTATCAAATCCACGATACGCCGAAATGCCACATTTTAGTTTAAAAGTTAGTAACTTCAGTAACTATGTCGTTTAACAATTTTGGAATGGAAAATCATGTAATGAAATTTCTAAATGACAGTATTCCCGAATCAAGTTTCTCGTTCCACGTTCTAGACCGTAATTTTCCCTAACCGAATTCCGCGTCCATCTTCACATTTGCATATGTCATACAATTACAGCCCTTCGCTTTCAAAGATACGTAAAATCTTGGTCGATATAAATGTCTTTTTCATTCTATGGTAGATCGGTAATCCTCGTTATGTCTCCAACAATAAAAGGTAACGTTTAAAATGCTTTCTGATATGAGCAATCAACATTGCACTGCGGTCAGTTGATAACGTGTCTTAATTGCAAAACGTAAAATATAATCAATAGAGATGAAATTAGGTCTGGTCCTTTTTAATAGCTTGAATAGGAAGCAGCCTTCTTACTGTTCTCAAATAGACAATAAACTAACCAAGTATTGTCAGTCAAACATTTTTATTTCATCAAGAGCATCCGGTACTATCAGCCATAATAATTTGAAGAAGCAAGTTGCACGACTCAGATTCTGTGGAGAAATTATGGCCCCGTTTCTTTCGACGCTTAAATATTTCACAGACTAATCAAATTGTAATATCTTCGGATAAAAGTTTCCAATAATCATTTTTTTTAAATTAATAAATAAATAAAGAACAAACTAAGCTAAATTGGCGCTTCTTTGTTGGGGTACGAAAACTGTCTTGGCAAAAAAAGTGTAGGTAAAACAAGAACGTGACTGTACAGATACCATTATACACAACTCATCATTCTTTCAAACACTTTGCCTCGTCATAATAACATCAACTATCTTCGATGCACGTCAACGCTAAAATGAAGTAACATCGTCGCAACCACGATCTGTTGGCGACCAACAGCGTCGCTAATTGATCAAATTGAAGTAAATAGAACGAAGTTTTAATTGCAAATTCTGACAACGCCTTTTTTTGTGCTTCTCCGTACCAGCGACTGAGGAACTAGTACTTCTTAAATGATTAAAAGTTGAAAATTTTCACAAGTCGCTACGGTCACATTGTTGATCTTATTTATCCATATTTGACTCATATTGTGAAGGGAAACTACCGTAAGGAATTTAATTTTTGAATATTTATGGAGTTATAACTCCTTCATTTCGGCTTATGCTCAGTTAAATAATTTTGCTATTACTGGGGTGTTTATGTCAACTAAATACTGCTTGGAATATTCTGCGATTCATTAAATGCTATAAAGCGATAAAAAAACACTGACCTGTACCTTAATAATCTAAACAATGACAGAGACAATATTTGAATTTCTAATAATAACAACAATCATATTACCGTATGCTGATTCCCAGCCCACAGTAAAATTTTAGGAAATGAGGTAGCTGACGGTCTAGTTAAACTCACTGCAAACTCAAGTCACAGTTTTATATCTGACCATACATGCACCATAGATGACATTTGAAAGATTTACAACACTAATTTTCCTGGACGACAGGAACATTAGCAGAAGATCTTTTAAAAACGGACAATTCCACCGACACCTCAACAATTATCAAGATTTACTCTTTCCCAAGCATCTAACAAGAACGGAGCAAATAGTAATTTCCAGGGTAAGCGACAACCACGCCAATTTTTCTCATTGCTTCCTTTTTTCCAGAAAACCTCCATCACAATGTAGCTCGTGCATGATGAACATAACCATAGACCACATCACCTTCCACTGCCCCAAGTATCACAAACAGAGGAGAGATATTATCGGATTGCATGAACCTAAAGATTTTGCATCATCGGAAGAAGAAATTAATATAACTTTACAATTTTTAAAAGATTTTTATGTTTATGAAAAAATATAATTTAACTTTTCACCTTATGTAACTTATTTATCACAATTCTATGTGCTAATGTAATTTATGTTCATATGTGATAATGTAATTTATGTTGGTCGCTAATGACTTTATAGCTGACGCGTCTTAAAATAAATTAAATTTATATATATATAACATTCAAATTCCAATAAAGAACGAAACTAAGTATTTGCGTTTACATATAGACCAAAATATGACCTGGAAAGAACGTCCAATAAAAACGACTGCAAATAAATCTAAAATTAAGGGAAATGTCTTGGCTAATGGGAAGAAAATCAAATTTATCTTTAGAGAATAAAATTTTATTATACAACTGTATCATTAAGCCCATATGGACTTACTGCATAGAATTGTGGGGATGCACTAACCATCAAATCAAAAAATAATTGAAAGGATACAGTCAAAACTACTCCGCATAATCACCAACGCACCATGGTTTATTTATTAATTTAGTGGTATCATGACATTATTAATTTCTCTTCGAACAAAATTATAGTTGCTTTACTTTTCTGCCTGTTTTGCGTTTATTAATTGTATGCACTTAATTAATCCCAATTTCTTAATCCTTTACTGAATTTAACCTGTAACACCTACTACTGTAATCGGAGCGGCTATTAAGTTATAGTATTTATTTAGATGACTTTTGTAGCACTAACTTGATCAGGATCACTCCTACTTCCACGAAATAAGGGATCATAGTGTACGTATTGTCATTAGCAACCTATTATTTAATTTGTTGAAATGGAAGAAAGAATCATTTTTCTTGTGTATGCGAAAAAATAAATCGGTTCCGTGAGCAATAACTTAAAATGAACATGTTTTGGTGGCATTAATCTTTCTTTTTCACGTCAATAAGCAAAATACTTGTAATATTCATAACTGGCTCGGTATTTCAAACGTTATTGAAACATTATGCAAGAATACGTTTGTAATAATTTTCGCATTAAATGTTTTATGAGTATTATCGACTTAATTGGAATATATTCTATTTTCTCGTCGTCGGGAATGTTACTTGCTCAGCGCCGCTCCCAACGCATTCCTTCACGAGGTGGCGCCTGATCTCTCTTCTTGTCGCGATATCTTCATAATTAATTCATACACCACGTATATAATGTCACCTCATTTAAATTCCATCCACTAACCTCAGCATAGTGTAGTTCAGACAGCTTCTTCTATTCTATTATTCATATGACGATTACCTGGTTCTACTTGAATTACTTCATTCTGGTTTGTTCTATTAGGCATTCATATTTATAAAAAACATACAGTTAATTTCAAAATTTCTGTTTGCAAGATATTTGTTGTAAACATTTTTCAGTTGTATTAACAAACTAAGTAGAAGAAGGTTTTTTAGTTGAATGTTGTTTCTTTACAATAAATAATACATTTGTATAGACTGGAATTGAATTATAACTTAAAAAATTATGGACACCTATGATTATAATTAACGTTTTGCACCTTCATATATAAATTCGAAAGGTTACAACAGTCTGCGTAATGAAGTTAAGTCTTGAAAGCGGACGTTTTCAATACTTAATAATTTATTCATATCGGGTGCTCCGTTCTGTGGAGAAATTATGGCCCCGTTTCTTTCCACGCTTAAATACTTCACAGACAGCTGAATTGGCGCTTCTTTGTTGGGGTACGAAAAGTGTCTTGGCAATGACGACGTGGGTAAAACAAGAACGTGACGGTACAAAACCATTGCATTACTTATTGTGATCCCCTTGGAAGATGAAATTTGATCCGATTGGCCATAAACCGAAAGAAACGGTGTCTTTCAGAGTAACCACTTCTCTGAATTTTCAAAAAGTGATGCAACATCTGATCCTACCAAAGTGATGAAGAAGGTGAGATTCAATATTGCGTGTTTACATGCGCATTAGGGAAAGAAGGGTGTATTGTCGGTTGAGGAGGTACAAACCCCCAAGTGGCCTGCCGGAACACTACTAACATTGTAAAGAACATTAATTGTCTTCATACGAACGGGATATGAAGACTGGGATGACATTTTTAACAGACGCTATACTTATTATCTATTAAATTTTAAGAATGCGTTTCTTGACGTACAACATATCCTGAACTGACAGCAATATTTTTAGAATTGATTTTACACTGACAACTTGTCTCAACAAAACACGGAGTAAAAATGAATTGATGTCTACCCCCCAATGCAATATCTGTGGAGTTGTCCACTGCGCATCGTCTTGACATACGACTAGCTAATTCTCATGAAATATAATCCTAGTATTTTAAGTCAGAGAACTTTAAATGTAATTCGACAAACACGGTCGAAAATTTCTGCGTTGATTCTGCTAAACCAGTGATGGCTAACCTATAACACGAGTGTCATAGGTGACACGAAAACTTATTTTGATTGAAACGTTTCTAGTAGCGTTTAGAGAAACAATTTGAAGATTTTCAAGAAAAAATTTCAACTCACGTGTTTGTCGACTTAAGCAGCAGATTGGCTAACACTTTTAGCACTGAAACCATCACTAATGTCTAGTTTATAATTATTACCTACATGTACATTGTTTTTCTGTTTTTGTTCAGTTTACATCTTTGTGGACAATTTGCTAAATGGCATTTAATTATGTAAAGTAAATATCAAAGCTATAGTTTATTTTACTGTGGCTGCTAATATTAGAAGTTTATTAATATTCTATATGTTGCACGGCAGTAGAGCTAGGTAGAGTTTTTTTAAAATTTGACACACATTCTCAAAAGTTCGCCATCAGTGTCCTAAAGAGTCTCATACCATTAGCTCAGATAAAATACTTGTTGACAATTGAAACACGCAATCATGCAATGATGATATGTATATAATATAAATATTAGACCAGTCAATATTTCACATAATAGTTTCCTAAGAGTTATAAGAACTAGTCCACGAATTAATGGTAACTGTAAGTTGTAGGTCTTTAAGCATAATGGGGACATAAGCAATTAATGATAAGAGTAGGAAGATATTCTAACATATACTTCAATAGAAACAGAAGTTTAGCTCAGTGGTTGAACACTTGAGAACTAAGCACTCGTGTCAGATTCGTTTCCCGTTTACGTTCTTCATAATTAAAATAGCACACAGCATTGTAGAAATTATGGTATCAGGTTTTAAAATTAATATATATTACATATCAGTTTATCCACAAGTTTTGTACATTAGACAAGGAAATGTCTATGAAAGCGAAACGTTTACGCTGAAGGGAATAAACGTTTAGATAACTGAGCTGTCCAATATATGTGCACTTTCTACAATTACATATCATGGATACATGCATATATAATGTAAAAAAATATTATAGTTTTATTTTTAACGTAAGTACGTGCTATGGAACTCTATTTAATTCATGATCCCACACCACTTTCATCTTAGCTAAGCACTTATAAAGTTTTCTACCCCTCTGTTTAAGTCTCGTGTAGTCAAAACAAAGGAACCTTCAGACTTTCAATGCTTCTTTACAATTCAAACTTTCGCAGTTTAGTACTTAAAAACTACCAGTTAGATCGTCTCTGGATTAGTTCAGATTATGCAGACTTTGCAGCATACAAAGATTGATCATCCTGTATAAAAATTATATTTTTAATAATAAAATTTAAAAAAACAATAGTTAGAATACAATTTAAATTTCTCGGGCCACCACATTTCAAATTATCATATAGGTCTATCACAATTTTTTCACAACGCTCCAAGTCAAAACATTGCGCTATTGAACGCATTAAAAGTCAACCGGAAACGCGGTTATGTTAGATTAAAAATACGATCCTAAATGAATCGCTGACTTTAAATACACAAAAATTGTATTAAAGATGCATATTTAAAACAACGGATTGGATTAGCTTGTTTCTTGCTATAAATTTTCTCAAATTTCGGAATAAAAGTCTATACAGCTAATCTTATTACTTGGCCCAATTCCCCATTAATTTTCGCACAATAATCACTCTTCATCACAACGACCGTCGATCAACCGTCTTGGTTTTGTCTTCAATGAATAGTCGCTCAAACTATACTTCTACTTTATAAAGCTGTAAATGCAGATGGTTTTGGGATTCCTTGAATCCCTGCGAATTTGCTAGTTGAGAGTTGTTTTCGAACCATTTTATAAATTATGATAGGTGATTCTCAAAGGAATTCTACATAGCAACATAAATCAACTTCAGTGCAGATTATAAACTGCTGCAACAGGGGAAACAATTGTTGATATCATCTTCATAGTTTTTGTTTCTTTACAGATAATAAAAACCTGACCTTGTAAAGTCCCAAAGGCGAGGACAAAACGAACGAGTAATTATGTCCGTGATTTTTTAGTTTTTATTTATTCTTTATATTTATTTAAAAAATGCTAATTGAAATATTACTATACAAAATCTGTATACTTTTGTATCACAACGCATCTCGAACATACGTCAAGGGATTTTTAATTGTCTTGATAATTCTTTTACTGGAATGAGTATTTAATGTTGTAATAGTCATTACAATATCAGGAACTAAATTTAATATTTTTAACATGAGTAAATGAATGTAGAAGATTAGCTTTTTATAGTGTCATCCTTTAATATCTGCTCACTGAATTTTAAAATATTTGTATTTCCCTATCTATTAATTAATCATCTTTATAATTCTCAGCCTTCTGTTGCTAATTGAAATAGGGTAAATTAGGTACATTTATTTCAGTGAGGAGATTTTAAACTATACCAATAAATGATATTGAAGTGTCTGTCTAAAAGTTTGTCTCTAATAGACTTTGAAACGGCTGAACGGATTTCAATGAAAATTTTTGGTATTAAAACAGGAATCTTAAATTAAATTTTCATGTATGTTTCATTTAGATATCTTACAGGTTTAAGAAGTACTAACGTAAATAATTGGAAGTCCATTGAATAACCTCGCCAAAGACGCACCCGTTCAAAACCAACCGCAAGTTATAAGGTTCCTATACTATTCATCCGATTGTAGCGAAATTTTTGTTTTTAATGCTGCTCATCTCTGTTGTTTTCTGTCGATCTTTTGAAGATTAATGTTCCTTCCTTCCCAGTTTTCAGACCAAAAGAGATCCTATCCTAAATGCATATGGAACTTACAAATGGATAGATTATGGACTTTCGTGTCAAGCCTGTCAAACGAGATAATTAAATTGAGGTTAAGCGTGAATTGATTATTAATTACATTTTATTTAATTAATTATACTTTTTAACTAGTTAATAGTAATGCAAAATGTGCAGATTGATTATATAAAGACCAGGGTCGGTACACTCAATTATTTTCGTAGATATTATCTGTACATATTATTTCACGGTTAACAGACGACGAGGTTATTCAAGTATCTTCTCGTTATAAATATAATTGACTCTTACAGTGTGTTCTTGTCTACGTATACGTATCGCATAAAAATTGCTTGGAGCAATTTATACAAAATTTTGTAAACGTTTTCCCTGCGATCCGGAAGAAAAAGACTGTAGAGGTAAGGTACTAAAATCACTCTTGGAAGCGGGGGTGTAGAGTACGGAAATTTAAAACATAAATAAACAGCAGATGAATATTTTTTGCAATTAGTGCCTCTCTGGGTATTGGAAATAATTGCGCTTATTTAAGGCACCAGGAGTTTTCTGGACTCGATTAAGATATCGTGTCTTAACGGTGGTTATAATGAAATTTAGATCTCATAAATTTGGAGGTAAATTATCAAAAACATGAGCCTCTCGCTGATGGTTTATTTTTGTGTTGACAAAGAGATTAAATATTGTTTTGGGCTACTATAAATAAATTTCCGGCTATCGTCGGGCACCCAGCTAATTTGAAATAAATTTATTTTTTTGTGGTAGTAAATCATACTCCACATTTACATCTTCTATCACAGAAAAAGATCATTAATTTTAGTGTTCGAAATATTGGAAGTACTGTTTCCTTTCCTAATCTGTAAATAACTTCTTTCTATTTCACTTCAACTTTCCGGTTGACTCTTTTCTAACAATGTTATTGTATTTTACGTATAACTTCACTAGCATGTTCTTGTATAATTTTTAGTTCTATTTCATGCAACCAAATCTCTGCTATCAATTTATTTATTTTGTATATTATATTGATAATGTTTACATATATTATTAAAGAAGTTCTATAAAAAACTGTTTAAAGTGGTTGACATTGCTTTAATTATATTTTTTGTAAAATATTGTTATGATTGTCGGCCTGATTTTTGTTGATTGGCAATGTGATCCAATTCACTAGTGCTTAGAAAATACCAAAATGAATAACCCACTGTTCGACATAACCTCATTGTTTTCAACGCTGTTCCTTATTTGAGGAATAGTACAACAGAATAACTGTTGGCCGGTGGCAGTGTAGTGACGTATACCGAGACGAATGCGCGTAATTGTTATGCTAATACTAAGAGCCTGAATGATGAATGGCGCTCATAAAACCTTTGCCTATTACGGAGTATATGAGAATGACATGACATGGGAAGTTACTTACTACTTCGTCTCTTGTCTTTATCCCGTGACAATCAGTGCTACACAATCAATACCCGAAAAAGCGATCTATACTTTTTTATAACGAAATCTTTGAATAATTAAATAAATACCGCCATAAATTAGCAATATTTTGTAAATGAAGTAAAGCATTTCATTTTGTAGACCCGAGTTTCTCATAATGTGTTTCATGGACACTAAATAGGTGTCCCGCTTAAATTTCGAGTGATTCTATCTATACTATGGATTATAATATACTGTTATAATACCACTTAATGAGTTCGTAAGACGAAAACTCAGTTTGCATCTAACGGGAGAAAGTGAAACCATTTTCACACCTTTCTTTGTTTCTAGCTTGATTCAACAACACTGCGAAACAAAGAAACTCTATTCCTTGTTTTACGCTAGAATAGGAAACATGGGTAACACTGGAACAAGTGTAGACGCGTTCAGTAAACTAGAATCCTGTACGAGTGAGATAGAGATTGCCATAGCCCAGAGTTATACAGATAATATTTATTTTATAGTTTTAGTTAGAAAATTATAATTGAATATTTCATTTAACTTGACAATGAGCATCTATGGCCAACAAATAAACCAACAGTATACACCTCTGTTTGTGGAATGTAATTCAACAGTGCATAATTGCAGTCTCTCAGCCCCTTTCTAGAGCAGCGGTTCTCAACCGGAGGTCCGCAGGAAAATTTTAGTTATGCGCGAAAGATATTTTTTTTTGCTAACAAACGTAACACATATGGTGACAAACGTATCTATTAATTTACGTGTTTCGGAAGCTGTTTTAAGACGTATTGATTATGTCTTGTTAGGTGAGCTAACAAAGGAAATGGGCGAATGAGGATTTGAAATTATTTTTAGAAAAAAATACTGGTGACGAAAAATTCCAAAAATTTAAAAAGTGTTATGAATGAAGCCGTGAAAGTGATAAACTACGTTAAATCAAAACTAATTTAATCCAGATTAAATAAAATTTTGTGTGATGAAATAGGTAGGGTGCACAAAACACTTATTAAGACTTTTTAAACTTGGATGTGAGTTGTTGGTCATCTTGAAGGCACGAAATAATTCAGGACAATATTTTGTTAACGTTTTAACAAATTCTTCATGGTTTATAAAACTTTCATATCTGGCATATTTATTTACAAAGTGAAATTAACTTATCATTACAAAGGACAAGTATTACTATTTATAATACAAAATATGAAATTGCATCTTTTGATTAAAAAAAATTAGAATTTTTGATTTCATCAGTTGAATCTAATGATTTTTATTCTTTTTCTGCCTTACATAAATTTTAAAGTAGATCCTGAAGTTTCCAAAATGTTTTCAGAACACCTACATCAACTCTTTTGCAGTATTTTCCGAAAACTAGTAAGGACGATTCCTAGGTCCTGAATGCATTTGAAACAAAGATACAAATATTTCTGGGCGAGTTTTTGAGAACAGTTCTCCTATATTTCAAAACAAACTATTATTGTTTTACTTAAATTTTCTGTAGTCTATTACTGTGAAGCGCGACTTTGTTTGTCAACCAGACATGAAATCTAAGGAAACAAAATTATCAAAATCTATAAGTGCTTTATTTATTAATACTTTGGTTTATATTACACCACAGTTTTATATTAAAAATAAGTATTAAATAATAATTAAGTTTAAAACAAATTTTTAAAGTAGGAATTAACACCCTAAAAAATTGTGCCAAGGGTTCCGTTAAAATGTCTGAATTTTCGAAGTGTTCCATTGCAGAGAAAGTTTTGGAAACCATGGTGTAGACCATAACAGACTGATATAAAAGATAAAACAATATGTTATTACTGAATTACACTCTATTGGTTTAGCACATTCTTACAAAATAGAATGCAACGGGTAGTGTTAAAGAAATTTTGTTCGCATGAATCAAAATGGGGAATTATTAATTCTGGAGTCCACAGTGTTCAATTTAATGACCTTTACTGTTCCTTATTTAAGTAAATGGTTTACCGAAAACAGTAGATTTGTCTTCCAAAACTATACTTTTTGGATGTGACACTGGAATATTAGTAAAAACTAACAAAGACACATTAGAAGAGGCAAGTAAATATAATTTAAGTAACCTATTCAGATGGTTAATGTGAAACGATTAACAATTAACTGTGACAAAATATATTTTATGTAATTACACACACACATCCATCACAACTTTACAAACGATCATTCTAAGAAAAATGACAATAACGTAAGTAAAAATTTACCCATTCAATTCGTAGGTTTCTTAATAAATTTATTTGGACTGATCGCATTAATCAGCTACTTATTAAATTCAGCTCAATCACATATGCAGTAATATTTAAGCCCAGCTTCATTGATTTCAAAACAAGAAAGCAAGTTTTCTTTGCATATTTTCATTCTGTTTCGTCACATGCAATTATATTCTGGGGGGAATTTGAAAGGCGAAGACAAGGTTTACACGGATCAAAAACGTGTTGATCGAACAGTATGTTAGTTCATTCCACGAACCTCGTGTAGAAGTCTCTTAAAAAAACTGCGTATTTTCAATCTGTCGTGCCAATACACTTAATCATTAATGTTATACATGACACATAGGTACTTATTAATAATTCGGATATTCATGACTTCAATAAATATAACGAATACTGAAAGTGTAAATCATTGTCAATACGCAGAATGGTGTACATTATTTTTGAGATTTTCATTTTTAACAGGCTGACCCAAATAATTAAATCTGTACCAAATAGTCAAAGTCAATTTAAAGCTGAGCTATTCTCATTTCTCCTTAGACAGTCCTATTCAGTAAAAAGAATTATAGAATAATCTGAAAAGTACAATGAATTTATAATGTGCCGCAAATAGTCAGCACGAACTATTTTATTAAACATTATCCTCGTCGTATGTTGTTGAGGTAATCAGTCCTAAGACTGGTCTGATGGAACCCTCCATGTTAACCTCCTCCTTCTCTTTTCACCTCACACACTTCCCTCTAATGCTAATTTTTGCAAGACCCTCATGTCTCAAAATGTGGCCTATTACTTCCTGGTTAGAAACTCCATCCTCGAATCTGATTTTCAGCATTCTCCTATAGCACCACATTTCTATTCTTTTTCTGTATGCAACTCATATCGTCCATGTTTTGCACTCTTATAACGTCACACTCCATTTTTAATGAAATTCTTATATTCATACTTATATTAGCTGTAATGAAATTCCTTTCTTTTGCGAAACCTTCTTGCCTATGGTTTCCTACTCTTTATGTGTACTATACTTCTACGGTACCTAGTTATTATTCTGCCAAGTTGCAGAACTCCTTAACTTCCTTCAAAATGTCCCTTCCCTTCCCATCCACTATTTCCCATACTACACTCCAACACCTTGAGTTTCCTTCTATTTATTCTCATGTTGTACTCTTCCTCCAGAATTACGTTCATGCCATTTATTATGATTCCTAAGTGTAGTTCTGACTCCCATAATACCAGCAAACCGTTGGGTTTTTATTTCTTCTCCTTGCAGTTTGATTCCCTTTCCATATTCATTTTTAACTTTATTAATCGCCTATTCTATATATAAGTTAAAGAGCATCAGCGACAGACTGCATCAGTATCTTAGTATTTCTTGATTTCTTCTTTCTTTACTCGCCCTTCAATTCTAATGGAATATTATATTACTTTCTTTTATAAATGTAAACAACTATAATGAACTATTCATATAAGTTTATGTTGTAGCATATTATTAGCCAATTGATTGTTAACTCATAAGATTAATTGAGGACCTGACTCATTCCACATCCTTGAAGCCTAGCTTCTCTCCAGAATCTGCGGAATATGACACATTATAATTATTACTATTACACTCGAGAAATTCTGGAACATTCCGGTTATTCCTCTAAATTCTTTCAATTCAAAAGACATGTCATTTATTCACTGTTCAATTCAAAATAATTGAATTTTGGCGTAATGAAGAGTTTGTCTAGATTCCGGAATAATAAAATTCTGGATTTTTTTTGTTGTTCGAGGAGAAATAACCAATCTACCCACGAGCGTCATTGCGCAAGCGTTACGTTCCTTTACGATGTGGTTACGAGGTGGAATGAAGATGTCTGCTGACACTTCATTGGTAGGCGGAAGAGCAGACCTTGCGTGGTACCAGTGAAAGCAAATGGCCTAGAGGAGGGACAGCGCGTGCTCCACTGACGCGCATCTCATCCATTAACACGCACATGCATTGCAAACTAACACGGATGTAGCTTACACCTCTCAACAACGAATACAGAACTCTGTGTTTTCTATCCTAACTTAATTCTAAGAAATATAGAAAAGAGTGATGATTACATATAGTCGTGAATTTTGGTTCGGCCATAAAATTTTTAAATAAATCAATTTTTTATAATATGATTACGTTTCTTGTCAAAACAAGATTATGAAATCAAAATTAATCACCAGATAAATAATTGAGATAAGAGCTGATACAATCGCATTGACAATATTTACATCAGCTAATTAAGATTACTAGTTTATACAGAAGGTTTAACTATTACTATTACAGACTGAATTACACACAAAGTAAACCAGGACATCATCGACTAAATTTCAGCTGTCGTTCAGAGTATTTCGGTATAAGGGACGTAAAGTTCATTGAAAACCGATAGTACCATTTAAAATGTTATCAATCTGTTGAAAATATAGTTCTGTTAATTTAAATAAATATTGTAACAAGTCTAGTGTGAATTGAAAACCACTTAAAAGATGCAATGATGCAACTTGGATGGACTCAAGGAAATTTGACGTCTGGACGTTGCGTTAAAATAGAATATTGCGAATGCATCCTTTTTTCAGAAGTCTATCTTATCGTACGAAGAATAGGAGAAGAGTGAACAATTTAGAGGATTTTGATCAAGATAAGGGATCGATTAATAGGACACGTTTTGGGACATGATGGTCTTATAAAATAAGCATTAGAAGGACGTGTGTGGGGTAATAATTGAAGAGGGAGGCCAAGGATGGGATGCGCTAAGCAGATTAGGGAGGACGAGGGATGTGGTAACTATGCAGAAATGGAAAGGCTTGCACAGGACAGGTAGGCATGGAGGGTTGTATGAGATCAGTCATACGACTGAATACTACAGCAACAAAATCTTGTCGTATATAATTTACTGTGATATAGAATTTTTTTGTTATAATACTATATATCCAAGAAGACTGGGCCTGATAAATTCGAACTACACAATGCAATTAGTTTAGCATCCTATGTTTGAAAAATATTAACTAAAATAGTATATATGAGGATGGTACGTCAAATAGAATGCCAATTTGGTTTTAGGAAGAATGTAGGGACTAGAGAGGCAATATTGATTCGGTCTAATTTTAGAAGATAGAATAAGAAAAAACAAGGCCTTCGTTCATGGCATTTGTAGATTTAGAAAAGCCTTTGACAATGCAAACTGAAACACACTACTAAGGATTTTGAAGAGGTTCAAAGTAAAATACCAACGTAGAAGAGTTATTTATAACCTCTACATAAGGCAGTCAGCACTAATTAGAATTGAAGGCAAGCAAAGAAAGAAGTAAGAAAATGATGCAAACTGTCGCTGATACTCTTTAACTTATATATAGAACAGGCGATGAATAAAGTTAAAAATAAATATGGAGAGGGAATCAAAACGCAAGGAAAAATAATTTAAAACGCAAGGTTTGGTAATGATACTGTGGTATTATTCAGAAGAAGACTTGGAAAGTGTAATAAATACATTAACGTGGTCATGGAGAAAGACTATGGCATAAGGACTAATAGAGGGAAAACCAATATAATGAAGTGCAATATAGGAAACAGTGGAATAGATTGGGAAGGTATATTTTGAAGGAAGTTAATGAATTATTCAGTATAATAACTAGGGATGATAGAATTATAGTATACATGAAGAGTAAAAAAATCACAAGAAAGAAAGTTTTTCCCACAAAAAATAGAAATCTACTTACGTCTAATATAAGTATGAATACTAGGAAATAATTACTATGGAGTGTGGCGATAAGTGGGTGCGGATCGGGAGGGTGGGAATTGCAAAAAAGAAACTTTCGAAATGTGGTGCTTTATAAGAATTCTTAAAATCGGATGGGTGGATAGAGTAACTATCCAGGAAGTTCTGAGCAAATATGGAGGACTTTGATAAAGAAAATGGATAATTAATAGGTCAATTTTTGAGGCACGGTAAGCAGGTTAGGGCGGATGTGCGATGTAGTAGTTATGTTAAAATGAAAAGGCTTGCACAGAATAGGTTAGCATGGAGGGTTTCATCAAACCAGTCTGAGGACTGAATACTACAAGCGAACTACATTTATAGTGAAGCCACTAAATAGGAAGAAGATTTCTTCACGTGTAAAAATTCCCGGAAAAAGATATTGTCTCAATAAAGTAAATAATTATTTAATCTTAGGCTAATATTACATATGATTATGCAACCGTAGTTTCGAAACACGTCTTTTCAATATATTCACATCTGAAAAAATCGACTATTCATAGTTTCGTCAATGGAAAGCCAATATTTATACTATTTATACCGACACGAGCCACACATGTTTTGCTTTATTCAGAAGAATTTTTTTGATCCACACTTGCAAAATAATATTTTTTATCTCTGAACGTGGGTTGGTTGGGAATTAAGTATTGTCCATTCTCGACACACAAATTGCGGTCTCGCATAAACTTTTATTGGCTACAACTTCATTCCCAGTGCGGTCGTTTAGTTCAAAGTACTTTGCTCATAAATATAAAGAGAAAGTTGGCTGGAAACTTCTTTAAGGCAATAATAGGTTAGAAAATATAATGATTAGCGTTAAAGAAAAGAAATACGGAAGAATTCAAAGCGCAAACTGAAGATGTATTGTTCTTAAATCTGAAATGCATATAAGTCCTGTGGAAAAAACGAGGAGGAGACTCAAACTAGACCTTCATGAATGAATGTTATTGATACAAACAAACATTTTACAATTTTTTTTCGTTTCTTTATGATTTACAGTCTATGGTTTTGCTCGTACTAGCAGCAACTTGTACTTCCGTGAAATACTAGTATTGTGTTTACAGCAAATTTGTCTCTAAGTTGCAGTAGTTACCCGGGTTATTAAATTTATAATTATAAATGATCTCCGCTCTTACTCAATGTGTTATCTCTATAGTATCGCAATACTTCTGCTGCATTTCATAAATGACAACATTTCTCACTCCTATTCATTTTTTTGGGTAACAGGCTACATGAGGCTGATTCTGAAATAGCAATGGACGGGAAGACCTTGCGTGGGGGGACGTGGAAGGTAGAGAAAATAGCCAAGTTGTTGACTAGGGCCCCAGGGCTGTAGCTTAAGGATCCTACGAAAACCCCAGGAACACGTGGAAATTTGGTAAAAATATGATACTTTTTTGTATATCATTTTATATATTTCCGTTTTATTTAGAACTTCTTTTAAAAAGACATATTTAATTATTTTTTTTGGGGGGGGGGGTACATGAGGGTAATCCGGAAACTTAGAACTTCAGTTTAATAACATAAGAAGGGGTACCTTAAGTAGGTACCCACAGCTGAACTTTTCATGGAAAGTGAACATCTGGGAATATTTAAATGGGATGAAGAACAATAGGTAAGAGATATTAATCATCATAATTTAACAGACTTGTTGTTAATTGAAAAGACTGATGAACTAATTTTAAGTGAATATTTCTGAGCATTTGAGGTTATGTGTGTTATTTGAACTTTGAGTGGTTGTTGTGCTGGTGTTCAGTCTTAAGACTGGTCTGTTGCAACCCTCCATGCTAACCTATTTTACGCAAGCCTTTATATTTACGAATAACTTTAACATCCGACATCATCCCTAAATTGCTTAGCGTATTCAGTCCTTGGCCTCCCACTTCTGATCTTACCCCACACACTTCCCTCTAATGCTAATCTTACAAGACCCTCATGTCGGAAAACGTGGCATATTAATCTATGCCTCCTTTTGGTCAATGTTCTCCATATTGTTCGCTCTTCCTCTATTCTGCTTAGACCTTCCTCGTTAGTGATTCTATCCACCCATCTGATTTTCAGCATTCTCCTATAGTACTACATTTCAAACTCTTCTATTCTTTTCCTTTCTGCAAGTCCTACAGTCCACGTTCGCATTTATATCATACCACACTCCATACGAACATTTTTAGCAATAATTTCGTAATAATCACACTTATATTACCGGAACGTAAATCCCTCTGTTTTTCGCAAACCTTCCTTGCCTGTGCTATCCTACTCTTATGTCTATTATACTTCCACCACCTCTAGTTACTATGCTGCCCAAGTAGCAGTGTTCCTTAACTTCCTTAAAAATATCCCGTCCCAATCTGACACCCTTTGTTATTTCAGTTTCCCACACTACACTCCATTATCTCGGCTTTCCCTCTATAAATCCTCATATTGAACTATTTTTCCAGACTATGATCTTGCATCTATTATGGTTTCCAAGTCTTTTTCTGATCTTTGAGTATTTCATGATTAATACACAAAAATTGCAATAATTATAATGAAATAGACTTCATTACCTGTAAGGAGTGGGAATTCAAACAATTAACTAAATTATATGTGATTAATATTTTCTTCTATTAAAGTAATGGAGGATTTATTTATTTTCTTACATTTTTCGTAGATTGAACCATTATTCAACTTCAGGCTAAAAATCATAGGTGTGCGCAGTATTTTAATGTTCGCGTTGGGTAACGTGTTCTTAATATGAGGTGACACTAATTTCGCGCTATTAAGAAACGAGCTAATACAAATAAGTATCCGGGAAACGTCGGCCGCCCAGTAATTTCATAATAAAATACCGAATCGATAAACATGATATTGAAGAAATTGGCTCAATTTCAGGAATAATAATTCAGCAGTAACACCCAAGAAAACATTTCAATCGAAATAAATGTACAATGCAATTCTATAGCCCCTGGATTTCACAATTTACAGGTGTTTTAAACTTAAGTAATAGTATTTAACAAGTGCTTAGTATCTTGTAATTTAATAGAGATAAATTGAAGATAACCGTATTTTATATGTAATCCTGTATGATAAAAATTTCACTTCTAATAAAACTATTTTCAAATCTATAAAGTTCCGGTTAAAAATACATTTTTGGACGTATTTTCAGACGTTTGGAAAAAATCGGAAGGATTTTTTTATATTTACGGTTTCTAGTGACACTATTTACGAAACTTCGTCGCTTGGCAATGTAACCGAAAGAAAATGGGAACAGCGCTTATAACACAATATTTATAGACTTTTTGAAATGTTGCATACGAGGGTTAAAAATTTCTCTTTCTTAGTGTTACCTATACTTTATTATTATTCTTCTGATCATAATGTATATTATAATTAACGAAAGTTTTTCACGTTGTCATCTTCTGTCAGTGTGGAATAAGGTGATATTGCTAGTCTCTGTAGCAGTCTTTATTAATTGTATTCACTAGGAAATCGTTCGATCTTTAGTATGGATATATATATTATTGAAAGTTGATAATAATAATTAATAGAATATATAAGGTTTTAGATCAGTTTTCAATAGATTATTCAACGTCAATACGATGATATATCAGTTCCATTCCAAGTTTTATCTCGCCCGAGCAGCAAGATTTAAAGAAATCCATTAATTCTTACCAGTGTTGCAGGACCCCTTCGAAACGAGATTTTGGACCACTTTCTTCGAGAAACGACAGCGAAATTATTACGTCGGCGACTTTCTTCCCACTTAGTATTCGGAGAATCTGTAATGGCGAAACTTCGCGTCTCTCCGGCGTGTCCACTCGAAAATGCGGCAATTAATCACAGTGGACAATGACACGGCTCCTTTCGCCAACGCGCTTTGGAAAACTGTTTAATAAAGCCGAGTGGCAGGAAATGATGTTTTAATGTGAGCATAATAGGGGCTGTGACGTGCGTGCAAACCACCCATCAAGTTTCACGTTGCGTGGTCTTTTGTGGCTTTCGTCACGTGGCGTGTGAAGTGTGACGGTAAATACTGCTGCAGGGTATAGGAAAGCCGATGCAGTGCTTTTACATAAACCAAACACATTTTTAATTACTATTCACACAAAAACGTTTGTAAAATGCTACTTTTAAATTAAACTATTTTGCTATTTAAGAATGTGTAGAAATGTGAACGAAAAATAGACACTAATATTTTACATTATTTACACGTTTATAATATATATTACATATTGTAAGATTTAGGAAGAATGTTATAATTTAAAATAACTTTTGAGAGATTGTAATCGTTTTTTCATTTGCTTGATTCTCATTTTGTCACTAGATACATAATAAATTCAAATCATATGATGTAGTGGCCAGCGTCGTGCCTAACAACCCAGAGGTTTCGTGTTCCAAATCCTGGCACGAACTTAGCTGTTTGTGTCTTCACGTTTACGGAGACTAGGATTAAGACTGCTGACGAATCGGTACGCTGACCACGTATCACTCCAAATTCGAAATGTGTCATGTAAGATGACAATCTACAGTCAGTACGGTAGTCCTAGGCCAGGAAGAAGTTTAATAAATCAACATATACTAATAAATAAAATTTTAGTGTCTGCCTGAAGGTTTGTCTCGAACAGGTTCCGAAACGGTCAATGGATTTCAATGCTTTATTTAGATATACTGCATGGCTCAGACGATAGAAAAAAATCTATAAATCCCGTGAATCCCCTCGCCAAAGCTTGACCTGTACAAAACCAATTACGCGTTATAGGTTTTTCCGTTAAGTATTCATACGATTGCCCTGAAAGTTTGGTGTTTAGCGCTGATCATCCCAGAAAAGTTTTCTGTTAATCCATTGAAGATTTTGGTTCTCTTTTTCCCTCTTTTAGGCCAGAAAAGATCCTAATTTAAGTATATATAGAGAACAGGCAAATGGATAAATTATGCCCTCACGTTCATGCCTGTCAAACGAGATAATTAAATTGTTCTTAAGAGTGAAATAATGATTAAGGTTAACTAACATTTTGTTTAAGTGAATATGCTTCTTAATTAGTTTACAATAATGAAAAATATTTTAGATGCCGCAAGAGTCGATTGAATATATGAAGACTGGGCCGCACATACTCAATTTTTTTTATTTCTTTATTTAAAGTCGCATCAACTACTATGGTTATTAGCGACTACAGTAGGGGGAACTCGTGACCTGTAGTTTAGACAGTGTTAGAACACACTCACAACATCCATGCCTATGCCAGGATTCGAAGCCGAGATCTCTGTGATGCGAGGCAGCAACGCTAACCACTACACCACAGGAGATCGGCATACTCAATTTTATTTTTCGTAGATCTTTTGATATACACATTATTTCTCGGTAATCAAACTGAAGAGATGTTTCAAGTATCTTCTCCATATATAGTTGACTGTTTCAATGTATTTTTATGCCACGAATAAATATTTTTCGCGGGCATTGAGATTGATGGTGTCTCTGTCTATATTGTACATTTTTTCAGAATTATTTAAATTTACTGTGTTTATTTAAGGTACCAGCAAATAAAGTACTGAATCATCGTGATTGTTATGATAAAACTCAGGGGCGTGGAAAGGTAAATTTTCAAAAATGTGACGCACTCTCTGATGGTTTAATCACGTGCGGAGAAAGAGATTACTAAAATACTGTAGCGGACTAACATAGGAGTTTTCAATAAGGGTGGATCGATGTTGAAACGGAATAAAATGAGCTGCGTGTATTAACAAAATTATTTTTTATTTGAATGGTCCATGAGAGTTCTTTAAAATAAAAAAGTTAGCCTAGCTAGAAATTGCTCAGCTCTAAGGTCGGACAAGAATAGCCTTGTTCTCTACCATACCGGGATAATCCTGTATAACAGCCTTCCTTCAGAGGTTAAGAACAATAATAACTACAAAAGATTCATGAATAAGTGTAAAAAAATTATGAAATGGCGTGTTTTACTCTGTACTGGAGTTGAAATTAATGTTTCTGCAAAAGTGTTGAATGTGTTGCGTTGTAATATTAAAACTTTCTGTGTAGTTTTTCCTGCTCTTTCATTTGTTTCATATATTGCCTATAACTACTACGTGCAGCTCCAAGAAGTGAATTATTAATTACTTTTGCGCGTTTTTGTGCTCTCTAGTGTGTGTGTGTAGTGTTTTCAATGATTTTAGACTATATCCTATTTGTTTTTATTTTTTTAAAGATTATTTGTAGTTAATTATCTCTTTTATCTTGTTCTTATAATTATTTTTAATGTATGACGTATCCTATTTCCTCAATCGAGTACTAATGGAAACAACAATAAATCTAAATCAGGAGTAGAGGACTGTTGGAACGGTCCTCGTATTGACGACTCGGACTAGCTCAGTTGGTAGAGTGCCCGCTCGAAAAGTGGGAGGTCCAGGGTATGAGTCCTGGCTCCGGTTGACAATTTTCCAATCTTGTCTTCTGAATTAGCTCTACAAAAACTAAAACTGAAACATTTTCGGGATTTTATCTATTAATTTTGCTCAGATTATTCCAGAAAACACGTCCTTTATGAGGAGCGCCGGTCGTAGTAATGAATATTACAGGTCTCACGAACACGCAGAAAACTAATCACATTAATATTGGGAAAGGGAGAGCTTAACTTTGAGCTCCGGCGATCTCGACGTGGTGCCCTGTTAGTTCCCAGTCTTTGCTACATTGATGTAGACGACACTTTCGAACTAATCCTTCACGGTTGCACTTCAGAGACGCCTCCACTACCTGTCGCTCTCCAAATTTAACTAAAAATACGGACCACGTAAGATCCCTCGTTTCGCGGCTTTCCAAAATTAACCCAATCCGGAAGGGTTTGAAAATAAATACAAAATTTGGGTCTGTTACAGACAAAGTTGCTATCCGTCTCAACGGCTACCATTGCCACATACACGCCAAAATTTCAGCTGTTTCATTTAATGTGTCTTTAAAATGCCTGGTGAGGATCAAAACTAGCAGACGAAAACGTTGTGTAATGAGCTGATGTTAATAAATTCAATAATGTTTCTGACTTATACGCATTTCACCGTTTATTATCTCTTCTTATTATTCATACAACAAAATGTAATACATATCCGTCAGAAAGAAAACGTTACAATACAGATATTTCAATGAATTCTGGGATTTAAAAATTGCAGTCAACGTTATTAGGACAGATGCACACACTTATTTATGAACATTGTTAGGGCAACATTTACATTGAAAGTCTGCTTCAAAATTCTAACGAATTTGCTGATACTGTAAATACAAGCACAATTTTCTGACTAAAAGTTTAAATAAATAAAAAGACAGCCAATAAGTCAGAATCTAACTTTTTTCTATTTAATTAATCTAAATACGAAGTTTCGTTTCCCTTTTGAGAGGGATAAAATTTAACATTCACTCTTCACTCCACGACTCCATCGACCGAAATGTTTTTTCAATGTGTGAACCATTTACCCGTGTTTTAAGAAGAACCGTATCCGGACCGTTTTGGATCTTTTACTGAGGTGGAATATTCACGTGAGTGACTATTGCGAACCTAGGTTTGTGAAATATACATAATGTATTGTGAATATCAAACAAATATGACAACATAAATATAAAGTTTCACGTAATGCATCTATATTTCTCATAAAATCCACCAACTGTGTTCGGCATTTATTAGCAGAATTCGTTGTGTTCTGTTGAAATTGCCTGGTGTTGGTTATTACAGCATGATTTATTCATATTAGGTTTATAATGACGTATCACGTTCCTGAACCGATCATTAATGATATCAATATATTAAAAGTTCTTAACATGCTTATTGTACTAGTTTTATAACTTACAAATTATTGATTGGTTTTGCCATGCCTCGCTAACAAAGAAACTATGAATATTACTTGAATTAATCAAGTGTAAATGGTTGCACCTGTAGCCATGACAAGGTTGTAACTGTCCAGGGATGCATACGTAATACGGTACAATAAAGAATGAGCTGTCAACGCTCATTGTAAAACATAATGGTTAAATTTGTCAACTGACGACGAGCTATTATATTATAATAATGGGCGATTCACGCTATATTAAGAACCCTTAGCCCTGTTTGAGTGTTAAATTATGTTTAATACAATTTTAAGGACTAGATGTTAAAAATGAACGCATCGGTTCATGAAATAGTAATTAAGGTATATTTTTTATGAAGCAAAGGTTTTACCGGTGTCATTAACAAAGAATTATCGTGGTGAAAACTTTGTAGAAACACCTTCATTTCACGCCTTCGAAATGTCTTTCTACTATGTTTTCAACCAACAAGAATACCGAGAATTCTTTGTTAATTTGTATGATATTTCACGTTGTTTTATGACTGCATAAGTATTCCGTATTTTTGCTTTTAGTGTCACATCACGCATTAGGTACTTTATTTCAAAATAACAGTTTGTACAGTGAAATTAAATAGTAAATTTAAAATACTTCATACCTGGTGATCTAGAACTATTAACTGTCAAGCAGATATACTTTCTTGAATTCTTAATATTTTACAGAAACCATAAAACAAGCATGCCATTTTTTAAATATTGATAGGTATTATAAATCATATTTTAAATTCAATGAAACATAAATACGGATAATCCTATGAAAATCTTTTGCACATTCTCCAGTGGTTTTTATTTACGTAATTATTAAGCTTTTGAAATAGTCATATTCAATATTTAAATTTCATATTTATAAAAAATTAATTCATACATCTAGCGCTTAAAATTATTTTTATATTAATAAGTGAATATGAATCACGATTATCACATATAATTCAATGCCCTTGTGGTCAACCATTGAGCTGATTCATAGAGTAGAATTGGAATGTGTTCGAATATTGAATTATTAAATAATTGTTCTTGATTGTTCCACAGCCCAATTTAGAGAACAAGCAGAGGAATTCTATGGGGAACTAATAACCAGCCAATAGAGTAACCTAAATTTCCGGGGGAACGTAATATGTTATTGCCGACAAGTTCTCATATGTTGTGATGTCTTGTGTTTGTCTGAGTGTGACTCTGCTGAGGCTGTTCCAACGTAGGATGTCTTCTGTATTTCTTTGAGTTCATGATGATTAGGCGTGGGGAACATTTATTTGTAATGCCAGGATTCAGATTAGTACTGGTATGGTTTCACCGAATAGCATACATTACTCTCTCCCGCTGGAGCCCGGTTCACTCTCCGTTTGCTAACACAAACACACTCGACAGACGGTACAAGCGAACGAAAATTGTCAACGATGCGGAGGTTAAGCAACAAACGAATAAAAATAAAAGTAGCTGTAAACGGCCTCGCTCCTTTTATTTATGCGTAAATTTGTTTGTATGTTTTTTTTGTAATTCTTTAAATAAAATTAAACGCGTAGATACATATTAACAAAATTTGGTACCCATTTTCTCAAAGACCTGGGGAAAAACCTCGAGGTAAGAGGAGGAGGATGAGAAACCCCTAGGACACACGTGGAAGGAATTAAAGTTAGACAAATATGCTTGCATGTCAGCAACGGTCGCATTAATTGAGTTATCCGTTAGTACATAAGACATTTTTTCTGCTAAACAACATCCAGCATTTCCGTAGTGGAGTGGTTATCGAGTACGCAAGGTCCCCGGGCGGAACCACATCTATATATTTACCTTGTGTATTTTGTACTCTCTTAGGGAACCGGGAAAATTTATAACTCCATTAAGATACCGGGAATATTTTTCACTAGGAATTTTTAGATTCTCCTAAGGTAGTGTACATGTTTAAAGTACAAGGAGAATTGTTGACTAGGTTAAGATACCGTAAATTCGAAGTTAATCCCTTATTGGTGCGATTCGAGTTAAATCACGTGTTTACCTAAAGATTAATGTCTAATTCATTCATTTTCCAGGCTAATATAAATTAACACCCACGCAATACTTGGCACCTAACTAGGTTATCAATATACTTGGTCAAACCTGTCATATGGAACGATAACAATTTCGTACGTCACTGGCTTTTCTTTCTGCACACAGTCTTATAATAATTGACAAGAAATAACTATTAAACTAATACATGACGACATGAGGGGTGTTTAGAGCCTCTTTAGGTAACGTGATTTTGTTATATATAATTAAATTAAGATTATGGACTTGTGAAAATCTGAACAGTCAGAAAGTTTCCCTCCTCCTCGTCGGACAGAATCCCCTCTCCATCATAGCTTTCGCGGCCGCTGAAGCAGACTTCACAGGGTTTTCTCCATTAGCAATTATAATGAAAAATTATAGCTCCTGCTCTGTTTCTTGATGTTAACAAATTATTTATCTGCGTGAGTTGCATCCAAACGAGCTATTAAAGTGTTTTCAAATTCAATGAACCAATATGTCATTCTGCTGTAACATCTGAAACGTGTATGTACCAAAGAACTAAAACTTTTGTACGAACTTTCCAAGCTATAATGAAATGAATGATTGTGTCACGGGAATTAAACAGATCTATGCCGCCGTGAAAATATTAAAATGAGCAGTATAAAATAAATAAAAGTAATAGATTTCAATAACAGTCGTTAAAACGATGTGAACTCAGAAAATAATATGAATTATGAAATAGTTTGTAGTAAATATTTAATTGTTTCTAAATCCGTCTTTTTCTAACAATTACCAACACATATTAATCTATGACATAATTAGCTGAGACACAAATATTATTGAGCTGCCAGTTTTAATTGAAATTTCTCGTGGTATTTAGTTGGTAAAAATTTTGATTAATCGTCTATTTTTTACACACTGTACTGCCGAGGAATTTACGGCGCAAAATATAAATCATACGGTTGAAATACGTCGTATATAATAATTTAAGAAAACAATTTTAAAAATATCTGAATTAAATTCATGGCCAAATACAGTATAAGAATTTGAAAATTAAATTTATACGTAAAAATTTCACGTTATATGAACAATTGACGTCTGTGAATAAATTAATAAGAAGACTTAAGGAATTGTATAACAGAATTACACAATAAATTTTGAAAAATTCACGTTTCCTCCAACCTTTTTTTTAGACCTCATCAGGCGCAGACACGAAAATCACATGTCACATCTTCACCCAATGGAAGTAACAAAATCTTATACAAAGCGTTGTGAAATAATGTAATGCATTAATTTAATTTTTAAATAATTATAATTATAAGATATGAAAGCAAGACGAGAGGAAAATTTCACTAAAATTCGCGTTATAAAGTTAAGTGTCCAAGGGCAACAGTACTTTCGCTTCCGCCAAAAAATACAATTAATTATGTACAACAGTACATATCTTACTGTTTGTTTTGATTAGCAGTACCTGATACCATTTCACATGTTGAACATCGCAGTGGAGTGGAATAATGGTTAGCACGAATATTTTATGTTTACCTCAACACAAGCGTTTACTAGATTGAATTAACTCTACATTTAACTACTTCAGTATAAATATTAGGTCTTAGAATTACGTACTATCACCTATGATAATATTATTTTCCATCAGTTGAGAGTCCGGCGTTTTCCAGATATTTATTTATATTAGTCCTGAAAAGGTATTAATTGTACAGTAATGTCTTAAGAAAGGTCTAACTGAATGTAAACAAATGGTGGCCATTAAACATGGCAGAATTCCTTGCGATCTGTCACTTCCAGTTCTCGTTGACGCTTCAGACTGTGTGAGCATACGTTACTGACACAAAATTTTAACTGAAATTCTTTGCCCGTTTATGCTAGGGTCCCCGGTGGTGTACTTTGGCTTTTAAGAATAAGTGAACCAAGTTTTGAATGTAATTTGTCCTTTCGTTTTAATTTCCATAAAGAGTATACAAACATACATTATTTTCTTTATACAGATAAATTCTTCTGGAAAAATTGTTTACTTATTGAATGACAGATATTTCATACGTATATAGGCCTAATATATAAATAGAAAAATACATTTAATATTTAAAAGATGTTTAACGTCTGTTTTATATAAGTACAATTTTTCTCATGTAAATTATTTCATTTCACAGAATTGTTAACCTGGGAAAGGGTACAAATATGTACCGAAACGTAGGTTAATGTAATAAAAACTTGTCTGTTAAAGGCCGTTGAATTAATTTCTCACATTTTAGCTTTATTAAACGGCAACTAACCAAAAGGAATTGTTTATTTGACTTCATGTATACAGGGTTGACGTTTAAATTTGACATACAAAAAAATGCAACCTCAAATCTATAAGTATTGGACTATCAGTGTGATTGTATTATTGTTATGTACAATGTGACAATAATTATTTACGACAATTTTTCTGTATTATTATCTCGAATTTATGATATAAAAATGACATTCACATCAATCAGTAAGTCATGTAAAATATTGCAGCGTAAATCGTAAGTTTTATGAGAATTGTTAGCTACGAGTTGAGATTCGATAACTATTGTGTTTTACAATGTGCAGTGACAGGTTATTGGACTCCGACTTTTAACGAACTTTCCTCTGACGCGTAGTAATATTTACACACTTTGCGAGGAGGTAATAAATCACTTTGTGGCTCATATTTTTAAAAGTTCACATTGGAACATGAAGATTGGTATATATCATCCACAGTGGGCGGAAGAAAGCTTTAATTATTGATCCACTCTGGCTGGTTCATGACTGGCGGAAGCTGGAGGGCCAGATGGCACACATACTCGCGAACACACGCAGGATTCCGAACGCACTTTCTCTGGGCGTCCAGTTGATTGCCTTCCGCTCAGAGTACACAGATACACAGACGGACTAATGCACTGAAGAGCCCGAGGAAGTGATGGCTTACCCGTCATCTCTCCTCGAATTCTAATTGCCACTTGCTGCTTCTTGGCTTCTAATTGGCACCCTAATTAGTGGTCTTCCTCTACTTTCAGAGTTCCTTGTCACACGGGAAATGCATGTTGAACATTCTTGCGTATGTACTACTGCCACATCCAGCCATTGTTTGGCGACGACTGTCAACCACCGCAGCAAACTAGAAATATAAAGCTTGTTACTATAAATTCACCCTAAATTCAACAACTCTTAACAACCATCTAAACTCATGTGTTCGGTTGGAATATAATAATTAATCTTGAACAATAAAAGATAAGACCGTGAGTAAATTTTATTTTTAAATCTTTACTTTCAGTAAGCGTGTACAATATACTAGTAGTTTCACTTTCACGGCGAATATTTGATCCTGTATATCATTATTGTTTAAATATTCTATAATCCATAAATTATGAGTATATTTATTCTATTACTATTATATTTTATAATCAAAATGTGCTCGAACGGTTTCTTTTAGAAAAATATTCTGGATCCGGTGAAAAATACTCACATTATTATTGCAAATCCTAACAATACGTCGCACCACAGCATCCTTCACAGTTCTACAATCAAAACTTGGTGAAAATAAGACCCCACTATTTTCACAAACTGATCCACCTTCAACGGATTATCCAAATAACATCCCACATCTTAACACATGTTGCGACATCGACAAACCTCTTCCAGGCTCATAACGTTGATCATAAAATTCTCTAACCACTTTTCCATATTTGTTCAGGAGCACTTTCTCAATCTCTTCATAGTTCATAGGATGCATTAAGTCCTCCGTCGAGCAACTCTCTTACACCATTATCCATAGATTGCAAAAATATTCCATTCTCATACCTTTAGCTCCGCAATACTAATTAAATTCTTCAACAAATCTTCTCGGATGACATCATCCGTTAACTCCAAATTTTGGCAACGATATTTCTATGCCACTCCATTTTTGTTTCGGTTTATAACCTTCTGTTTCATTTGATTTATATTTAACATTTTTTCATCCCCCTTACTCCAGCCAATTAAGACTCATTCTTCTTTCTGCAATTCTCTTTCATTATACAAGCATTTTGTTCTCGATTATCCTCTTCATCGTCACCCACCATGTACTCACTCATACTAGAATATTTTCCTTCTTTATTTTCCCTTTCCAATACTACTTCATTCACGCTCCCTTTCCACTCTTCGAACTCATGTTTAATGCAAACTCGAAGTTCCTCCGTCACCATTGCCATTTCCTATCGTTATTATCTCCAAGTAATCACCCCTCTCGTCCCTTGAAACAAATTCGATCAATTTCCTATTGACCCTTCCACGCCCTTCGTCACATTTGACGAAATCCTTGAAATTACATTCCTTAAAATTCACCCCATCGCCTTTGTAAGTCTACTTTTTTCTGTATCTGCACCTTGTGACTTTATCACAACAAAAATCTTGATCCTGCCAACCTTCTACCATACTATTATCATCGTCATTTCCTTTTCTCGTTGTATTGCCTTTAATTTAACGTGACATTTTTATCTTCAATTATTTTTATCGTGAATTTATTTATTTTCACTAAACCCGGCCTCACGGTGGGTGTGCAACGTGTGACAAACCTCTACGCCACCGCCGCTAAATTATATTTAAATTTCCCGAGATAATTTTAGACGTGGCGTGGTGTCTCCTCACTAGTATTTTTCATTAATCCATATTGAGCACATAATTATTAATTATCCTTCATTCAATGAACTTAATAATCAATATGTATATATACAATAACCGTTTCAAATAACTACTACATACTTCCCATTAATTCCAGCATTTTCCCGTAAAATACACATTAATTATTTATAACAATTATTGCCCGTCCTCGCCACCAAAGACATTAAAACGCCTCTCTCTCTCTATTTCTATTTCTTGCTTCCAGCAATGCACAGTTACTTATTTTACTTTTCTTGCACCACTACAAAAGTTTTTTTGTCAACAGTTTAAAAAGTGCCGTTATAGTTCCTATACAAATTGATTCTGCGTTTTCTTATTTACAAGAAATTTTGTTCAAATAATGCTGCAATGTTATATATAAGTGTGTGTGTGTAAAACTATATTTAAAAGTTATTTAGTGAAAAATTATCAGATAAATTCTTCCCACATATTCGTAAAAGCAGGAAATACTTTCGAAGAATGACTCAACTACCTGGTGAAGGAATCAGTAAGAGTTTTGTATTTAAAGAGGTGCGACGTGAAGTACATCATTTATATGCAAAGTGGAAAGATAAGAGCACTCGAATGCGAGGAAGGGGAAAGAGCTTCATGCCGTTTAAGCTGTAACGACAATGTAATTTTTAAAACTACACTTCATACAGGAATTAAATTGTTATATATAATTAAATTAAATTTAGTTCATTGTTTCAATTGCTCGATAATTTTTCGTGAGAAAACGTTCCAAAACCGATAACAAACTGATTGGAAAAGTATTATGTCCATTTTACGATGAATCCTATTAGATATTGAATAATTAAAGAACAAGCTCAGGGCAGAATGCGGTAGAGAATTTATTTTCAGACCAAGTCAAAGAAAGCAAAACTCTTGTTATACTTAATACCACAGTACATAGTCGTACAATAATTTTATAAGCAGCACAAACAAGTAACAAGAACTGTAAATGAAATTAAATTGTCCTGGTACAAAAGTAATAACTAACGCGTTAAAGAGAAAATATTTAATTTCCACAATGTCTGTAGTTCACATCGTAGATGATATTTATATCGAAAGCTACCTCTATTGTTAGTAACAATTAATTAAGAACGAGTAACCAGTTAATACCGCAACACGTAAAAAACACCATTAATATTTGGAAAAAATGTATTAATAATTTTTTTATATAAAATTATCGTGTTCGTCATTATTCTCCTCCTGAACTGTTTGACCAATTTTGATGGAATGTTTTGTTGTATTGATGTAGCCTCTTAGATGCTTCTTGGGAATAGAGAGCTGTTAAATTTTACTACCAAAATTATTTTAAATACTTTTCTTTGGATTTAATACATACGAAAACATGTAATCTCAAATTTTCAGCTTAATTGTTTGAATAATCTGTGACATTTGACTAAGAATCAAGTTCATTGCGTCGTAGCTTGGCATTGTTTTGACATTTCTGTTATGGCTTCCTAATTTATAATATGTTTCGTGCATTGTACAGAATTTATTGTCGATTAATGCAATATTGAATAAGTGGAGTGTATTTGAAATAATATTTTGTGCAAATGTGAAAGATGGACTATTTAAATTGAAACATTTTCAGCGTTTATTTGTGTGAGTTGATGGTAAGTGGCGTGAAAACGTAAATTTTCGAACGTGTGACGATCTATCTGATGGTTAAATCACGTGTTGACAAACAGATTATAGTTGTGAAGTTTGAACATGTTTATGTTTTATAGAGCAATGAAGACTACTAAAGAGCAATAAAGATTGGAGGGGGTGTAACAGACGTATTATTAAATATATTTTAATCAATCCTCTCGAAGTGGGGAAATTTCTGAAGGACGCGGAGTGCGGAAAATTAACGCGCTGTTAAGCACAGATAAATTTTGAGAGCAAACCGGATCGGACGCTTCTCTGGGTGCAGCGTTGAGGATCATCCTGCGACCAGATGACATAACGAGACACCGCGTCCCGATCACATATATTTATTGCGCGAATAGTTATCAGTTTGGAGTGCTAAATTTAACATCATATTGAGCCAAATATTTAATACGAAATACGAAACTTTTTGTAATTAGTTCTTAGAATAGTATAAATTTAAGGTAGAGTGAAGGAGAACGTGGATTGGCGAGGAATTATTGAGGAGCGTTATGGCTGAGATAATTGCTGTGAATTGTTGATATGTTTTCTCAATTAAATTTTATTTTAAATGTCAAAGGTTGTCATTATTAATAATTCCCCAAGACTCCGAGAATCTCATGCTCGATTCAAGTATTCACGAGTCTTGGCAACTTATTTATCAGCTCCATGTTTAGGTCGTGCTGATCACGTCATTTGAAATTTTATAAAACAATTGACGTTTTTATCGATAATTAAATTAATTTTGCACTCATATCGGCATTCGTCATCAAAATGATTAAAGGGAGTGGATAAACGCTATGGAATATTATAACCGAAAAATTAATTGAGAGAAATGACGCTCAGTACATTTTAAGTTAGATGAAAATTTTTTTCCACATTAATACTATTCAACGTTGTTTTATTAATCTATTAATGAAAAATTAAAATAAAAAGAAATAATAATATGTTGAAACTCAACATTTGCTTTAAAAGTCTCAACACAGTAATTGCGAAATGAATCGGGAGTACACACTCAGGCATCGTATGTTTGATGTGTAGAGAGTCTTCTGTGCTGGGCAATCAACGATGGAGTTTGAACAAGATCGAATATGTACCTAAGGTCCTGCAGCGACGAGGAGACGCGAAGAAAGTTCTCGTGTGAAAACTTAACGCGCAATATTTCGTAGATAAAGTATAACTAAAATAATAGATTTATATTCTCAATAATAAATCTCTTCCTTTGATCCGTACGAATAAGAAGTAATCACATCTTCAATAGGATCCCGTACACAGATTATTGAAGTTTACTTAGTCGCTAATTTTTCACTACGCTTTCAATTTGATTTCATAAAGAAGATTTCAATGAGTGCATAATATGTTCTAAATAAGAAACTGATAAATACGTTTAACGCCTGTGTTTGTTTTGTGAAAGTATGATATTTGTTAGTGAGCACAATACACCTTATTAAGATAGAAAAGGGAACAGCGTCTTTAGCACTATCAATTTATAATTATATAGATGTGAGAAAGCGATCTTTTAATTTTTTTAAGATCACAATTTATTCTGCAGCCCATTGTAAGGCTGCACCTACCGGGTCGACTGCGAACTGTCGTATGGCATGACACATTCCAAGTTTGCAGTGACACGTGGTCAGCGTATCGACATTTTAAGAATACACAAATATTTTAATCGAAAGGAAATAACATGTAAACAGTACCATGTTAATGTAAATATTATAATGAGTATTCATATCGCCCCAATTATGTTCCGCTGCGGCTCGTCCCGCTCAAGTGTGGCACGGGCCTAAGGACTGACTACTAGTACAACAACAAAACATCAATTGTAATTGGAGGAATATTTTATTTTCAATCGAAAGAACACTGGTAGCAAGATGTGTTTTACGTGTTTCATTAAGAAATAGGCTCTAAGTGTCGTGGAGTATGTGTATTATTTTATAAGTAAAAATTTCTGACCATTTTGAGACTTTATTTTTAACAATTTACAAAGAATGAAATTGGAAAATTTTAAAAATAAAATCTGAAAGTGGTCAAAAAGTTTTACTTATTATTATATAATCAGACGTGAAAATACAACCTTCTATTATTTTATCTAGTTTGAAATCAAATCACTTGCAATGGATTGTGCTTTTGTTGGACGCCTTTCAGTGTAATTAGTTTTTATCTTCTTGAAATAAATATTGGTTTGTATATGTAATAAATATTTAATAATGTATCATGACTATCCGTGATCTCATATGTGTATAAATTATGCCTGATATGGAAATACTATGTATTAGTAACATTAAACTTTATGTTAATTATTTACCGTGGAAAAAATGCAAAATATTTGAACATATTACTGGGTAAAGAAAAATATGCATTAAATTTCTTGCCACAGTTATGTTTTACAATCTTTAATTATGAACGAAATGTCTCAATTCTAATTTGGAAATATTTTCTTTAAGTAACTTACGACAGGACTTTGAAAGCAAACCGATAACAATCGAAATAGTTTCAGATCACAGATTTCACTTCGCCTTCAGTTCATTAATTGCTTTTACCATTGGGATCGTGCTCGATGCCTATCTCCAATACCAGGCTCCTCCGCGGCAAATGAATTCCATTAGCGACCCTGGAGCTACCGTTTTCTTTTATCTTTCATCAACTCTTACACTTCAACTTACTTTCCAATCTGTTCATGTGAGCTTTCGTATTGAGTGAATCATATGTCAACTAAAAGGCGTAATCAGATTCACAATTCACTATTTAAAATTGGTTATAAATCCAGTTTTATTTGTATAATTAGCTAATATTTATCTGATTTTGTGTATTCTGTTCCTGAATCCGAGATATACTCTAAAAATGAAATTATGTAAAATAAAAATTAAATTCTAATATTTTAATTTATACCTTTACAAATAAACACCCAAACAGCCAATTAGTTAGATATTAGTCATCAAGATTACACCAGATATGTTTACTCAAGAGGTTTTGGATTTCTTCAGATAAAAAGATGACAAAAAATCTCACCGTACGTGAAAATTTTAAATATATGCAATTACGTAAAAAGATCTAAAGAAAAGTGAATGTCTAAATATAAAATTTTGTGAAATGAACTTCGTCCTTTGACGGAAACGACCGAAATTTTACAATGGATATCTGAATAAAATGAATATTTCAGTGTTTATTTGTTCAATCATATTTGAAGTTCTGTTCAGCCAGTGTTAATAAATAAATCGTGCATATTAAGTTAAGCAGATATATGTTGCAAAGTTCCTTTGCATGTTTCAGTTCTCCCTGACATAATTAATTCTCGTTCGCAGTCATAGTAATCAATTTCCTAACGTCTTTCTTAAAAATAAATTTGTATTAATTTCATTGCCGAATCTATTTATTATTGTTTGACTGGTCAATGGATTTTGCAGAAATGTCCGAAGTAAGAAATGATGAATTCAAAGCCATTCTTATGTAAAGAGTGATTCAACTACCAATAGAAGAGCCAACAAAATCCAGTTATGGAATGGAGGAGTAGTGTTCACTCACTGCAAGATAGTATATATATTAATTCAAGGGCATTGTATGCGATTTTTTTGGGTAACAGGCTATATGAGGGTGATCCTTAAACAGACAACTCCCCTTTAATAGCATATCCTACATGGTGTTTCACCTAAAGAGATGCCGGGAAATCCCTAGTAAACCTGCATCAGGTAGATCGGACTATTGGGTGCTATTCTCACGCCCTTCGGAATAACGGGAGACGAGTTTGCTGTGGGGTTACAGCATTCCCTTCTCCGTGTCTCCACAAGTTTCAGTTAGCAGTTGGACAGCGGACAATTATTACCGTATTCCCAAGGTCTTCGACACCAATACATACACTTTCTAAAATAGGTGAAGGTGCCTCGGCATAAGAGAGCTTTGAAAAAAAAACAGAGAGAGTATGAACCTGTATACAAACGAACTGCGAGTTATAAGGTTTGCTCTTAGACGTTCCTATATCATTCGTCCAATTGTTTTGAAAATTTTTCTGTTTATTTCTCGTCATCCCAAAGAAAGTTTCTATTAATATTTTGAACATTCACATTCTTTCCTTCCCCCTTTCAGACCAAAAAGGTCCCACGTCTATTTTTTCTCTAAGATTGTATTTGTTCGTGATGAACTCCTATAATATTCGAAGATCCTATCCTAAAAATATACAACTGTATATATTATGTTAGTCCAAATGTTTGTCCACTACGTGCGTGCGTACGGTGGCGTAAACGTTTGCGAAAAAAATTAAAAAGTATCATAACTTAAATACAATCTTATTTATATCTAAGCATTAGTAATGGTGCTTTTAATGACTTCATCCAAATGAGTTGAGTTCTGTGTGGCCAGACTTCTCACCCAAAAGTCGCTTCAATCAAGCTTCAGTGCATAAAATGAGTATGAGGCCTTCCTAAAGTAGTGTACAATAAATCTATAACGTGCGCAGGTGATTTCAGTTATAATTTAACATGTCACTTTCATCAATACAACTTATTTTAATTATTACCACTATTTATTAACAATAATACGTTAAAAGAGAACTGTTTTCACCGGTATAGCAAAATGAAAATTTATTTAGGTCTATCAATTAAATTACATATTTCACTTTTAATTATTATTATTATTATTTCTTGGTATAATTCTTTTGAAACACATTACATTTTTAATTATTATGTTGCAGTGAATGCTTAAGTAGTAAACTTTGTGGGAACAAAAGTTCAACGAATTTATACATGAAACATTTAGAACATGGTATTTAGGTCAATTACAACTTTTTGTATTTGGCGGGAATCGCCATATGTTTACAACACGTTGTACGTAAACGTACTTTTTCTACTCTACCAAAATAGCCCGAGAGACCGCGTCTTTGTTTTGACAAGTATACTTTGAACTGGTCAGCAGTTGTCTTAAGGAGTGCCCAGGGTGTAAGAAATTTAACTATATTGGGACATCATAGTTGAAACAGGAGACCGACGTTCTAAACTACTTTAGTAGATATAGAACAGTTAGGGACACGGGAATAGAAAGTGATAAGAGATTGCATTTAGAAAATAGAGTTATTGGCTAGCAAAATGACTTGCAGTTAACTTTCTACAGTTAGTAAGACGCTTAGAGATTGCTAAATATGAGTTAACGTTGTACATTTCCGGGTGGGGATCATTAAGAGGTAAGAATTGTTTAGCATGTAGGAAAAATGATAGAAAATATAAGCTAGTGTTCAAGGAATAGTTAAATAAAAAACTCAAATTTGGTAATATATTGAACAATATAGAAAAAAAACATTTGAGTGTAACCGCGGTGAGTTTGGACACACCTTGTTGGACCCCTGGCCAAATTATAAAATTAATGAAAAAACAGATGATTAATTTACGACTGAGTGAAAATTTAGAAACACATCTAGCAATGAGCACAGTATTACAGTACTAATAACTAGCGATTGCGGGTGTACTCACTGTTAGGTAGTGGAACGTCTGTCCAGTCCACGGGATTAGGAAAGACTCTATTCATACCTCATTACTCAACAAGTAGACTTCTTCAGATCAATCTCCGAATAATTTTATTTTAAAATATTTGTTCGTAGCTTAAAATGGGAGCTGTTTGCTGGAGTATGATCAGAGATTTCTGCGCATAGGAACTTAGTAGAAAGTGGAGCCTAGAGGAGAACTACCACTTCCGAGTAAATACGGTCCAGCAACGACGAAGATTCAGCCAACCAATGCGAAATTAATTCTGAGGACAAGCAGCCGCAGGTTTTACCAAAATACAATTCAATCTTTTTTAATTTAGCTTAAAATTCCTTCCAAAAGGAGCATCGGCCAAAAATAATTTTCCTTTCATTTTGATACTATGCCACCTATATAAGTAGCAGGCGAAAAAGAATCTCCTGCTCATTTGGAATATCAAGTCCAACCACAAATTATTACTTGCAGCTTTTGTGTGATCCTTTTATGTTTAGTTCAAACACACTTACTTCACGATAATCAAACTATTGTTCTGTTTTACAAATGGTTGGTTTTGAGATTTAATTATTCGCTATCCTGTGTAATTATCATCAATGCTGTAAGCTAAACTTTCAACTTGTGACTGATATTAAATCATGTCAAACTTTAAAATCTGTTCAAACTTTTTTCAATCATATTAATCTATTAAACATTTTGAACTAATATGTTAAATGAAATAAATAGGTAGTTTTACCAAATAAAGCATAAATGGGACTTTTCTTAATCCTGTGGACCAGATGGCGTCTTACTAACTGCCGCTCGGACAGGTCATCCGCAATCGCAAGTAAATGTGTCCGAAACTCCCGTTGAAACAGTTCTGATTTCTTAAATTAACGCCGTATTCTAATTTTTTAATTTCAATTTTTAATGAGATAACATTTTTTATTATTGTCTTTATTTTCGCCGAAAAAATATTTGATGGAATGAATCTCCTTGGATATTGCTCTTTGGTATGCTTTGTAATATATTTTTTGAGCGCTGCGAAAACTCTCCGCCCATTGTTGGAGTTTTGAATCGTAATTTTGTTTGAATAACTGTTTTACAGGCATATAAACTCCCTGCTGACAGAGTTAGTAATTCTTTAGAAATTATTAGGTTCAATTGTTTGACCAGACTATTTCTTTACATACATTGTTCAGCCGTAAACTGACTTGGATAGCTCAATTTAAACTGACAGTTTACCCATTCCGGATCCCGACGTAATCAGAGAACGGTCACAGGATGTCATCAAATATAACATCTGTCTTTGGCAAAGAATGCTTTAAAATCATAACCCACATCCCTGAAAACAAAGCCTATGACTTCGTATGATTGTGATTATTAAGGTAGCAGCTAGTGAACTGATAACTAACATTCAACTTTCATTTTGTATGTTAAATAAATTTATTTATTGTTTAAAAATATATTCTTAACGATTCCTGGCGTTAATGGTTAAATATTGAGTACCAATTCAACTGTTAAGCCGAGTTCATCATTTGGGAGGAGGAAAAGCGTCGCTAACTTTTATTGCTTTTACATTCTCGCCATGCTCTGGTTAGATTATCATTACACGTTCAACATGAATGTTTTTTTTTCCAAATCTGAACGACGAATCAGCAATTTAAGAAAATAGGTAAAGAAGCTTTCTAACAAAAAATGGTTGATTTAAAAAATCTTTATTTAATGATTACGTCAAATAAAGAAAAAACAAAATTTCTTTAAAGAGTTTAAGGGGAGTTATAATAAATTAAAAGTCATGTTTTCATAAATTAAGGTTCAGTTGGATTCAAAATATAAATTACATTATAAATTGGTTCAGTTGAATTAATCTAAGATTTAATTTATTGACTCATTAATAAACGCTAATTGAAATGGAGGTTTAAAGAAGAGAAGGTAATTAGATGAAAAACATAATCTGTATATGTATTTAGCAACGATTTGCGTAGATAATTCATCAATATCTCTTACGATGCTTATTGATCCATAAATGTGATTAAAATATTTCAAATTATTTTTACAGAAGTATTCAGGATGCTTTCAATATTCGTTTTCGTAGTACAACCAGTAGGTGTAGTTGAATGGAACGGTTGTTTGTAATCGTTGTAGGTTGCTTTATCATCGAGTAGCAGTGATCGTGGCACTGATCGTAGCTTGTTACTGGTGAAACGTGATGGGTACTTATTATTGTGAAATTGATGTTATTCGGAGCTGATTTGTGTACGTGTTGACCTTGCTACCAGGTACAAGGCCTGTATGTTTGGTCCGCTGCATAACATCGATTACAATGCAATACAAACACCTCAAACAGATCGATTACGATACAACACAAACAGCTCAAACAGGTGTAATTTTTCGATATCGAGAACAGGGATTTTATTAGAAAATAAATACGAACTTATTTTAATGCATTGTAAACATTACAGTCCATACTTTTATAATTTCAGATTTTTTAGTTTCACCCTTATGACTTCAAGCACAAATTACATAAGTTCTAATGTTAGTATTTCACTGAAAATCGGCTATTACTATTAATTTGAAAGTATATTTTCTTAAATCAACTATTCTCTACAACTTTCAAATGATAAAATTAAATAAATCATTATAAATATGAAGACTATTATTGTTCTAGATAAATACTCTTAGAATATGCGATAAACATTTGTGTATGCAGTGTTCCAATATTCTACGTAAACTATATGTATAGAAACTACTATAAAATAAGTTTAAAGAGAAAGAACATTCATCAGATAAAACTTCATCCAAATTATTTGAAATGTCTAAATAGAGGTTACAGAAAAATTGAACTATTAGCTATGTTGCCGCCATAATTGTATCGGATATGTGAGGGTAGTCCAAGAACTGGACGGTCTAAGGTACAGAAGAAGTTTTGTAGCCTTATAAAATTAACGCTTGTACTACATTAAAAGTACGAGAAGTGAAATTCAGAAAAGCTGCGACGCATTTTGTATGTGTGTGTGTGAGATGAGGGGGGCGAGGGGGGCGAGGGTCAGCTCTTACACCTTTCCTTTGCCAAATAGCATAAAGGACACTTGATCAATAAAAACCACCCCTCTCTAATTTGAGAAAGATTCGCTCCTGTCAATCTGAAAGCAACGCGTAGCAAATTAGAAAAGGCTAATGGGCATGGAACTAATACAAAATGTATGTGAAAACATCCATCCACATATGCGGTTGAAAACTTTCTTATTGCCTGCAAGTGGGCAAATACCAGCCAACGAGTGAAATTGCAGCCGATTAAGTACTGGAAATGAGGAGGAGAATTATGGAAACCCGCCGAGGTTTCGTGGGTAGAGAATCTGAGGCGGGGTGCTCACAAAATTGTGAGCCGCTGTAAAGAGATCATTAAAATTGAGAGCCGCTGTTGAGAACCGGGTGGACCTCTTGAAACATCAAGAAATACAGGTTTCTTAGTAAGAGTCTCCGCTATTTTGACTCAAGGTGTCATCCAGAAAAGAAGATCGTCCGACGAGAATCGAATTCAGGTGCCTCCAAATCATCAGACTGAAGCAAAACGCCGCCAGAGAGTGCAGTTGTAGTCTTCGACGATATCGTTGACTTTTATTTCCTTAAAGAGTTTACATTGCTATAGGAAACGTAAGTTCTTTTGGTTCACAAGACAGGTGACCCGATTTTAATGAAGTTCATATGAATTAATAATTTATTATTGCTGTACCGTTTCATCAGAATATAAATTTATCTCTACGTTTCCATATAAATTAATTAGCCTTCTTCTAGATTTTAGCAGTTTCATTTATTAAATTTTGTTCTCAAAAAATGTCTACTACATCACGACTGTTGATTTGCCTTCCAACAGTCCAGATTTAAATCGGAGTACAAACTTTGGATAGTGCTTGAGAACCTCGCCTGTAATGAAAACATCCCTCAGATGACAAGATAAAACGTTCTTTGTAGGCAGTAGTGGCGGATTTCCTTCTGAAGACATTGCGCGCTGCAATAGACGCGTGGCCAGAAAGATGTTTTATTGTTTAGTATATGTTAGACTGCTGTCAGAAGTGAAAGTTCTCAGGCAATATGTAATAATTTATAAAAGAGACATCGTTCCATGTTAAAATACAATTGAAAGCTTTCAGTGCGACCAATATCAAAGTCAAGCCATATTCCACTACAACGGAATCCGGTCCTTCGTTTGCAACAATAAAATATTCAGTGACAGATGTTTAAACGAAACTGTACGAGATCGCAGTTGACCATCAAATAAACTCACTACGCCAGAAATGTGACGAAAATTTATAAGATGAACGTAGGAGTGAAAGTTCGCAAGCTAGAAGTTAAGAAAGGCACGTCCCACTTTGACTGAAGATTTTGATATGAGAAAACTGTGCGCAAGATGGTTACCACGTTTGTTTACAATGGAAGGAAAACAAAGAGTGAGGTGTTTCAGTTAAATGTTGGCAGAGTTTTTGCGTCGATTCATGAGCATGAAAAATTACATCTATCACTTCACATCTGAGATAAAGGAACAGTTGAAACCAACGGTCTTAAAAGGCAAAAAGACACATACTGGAAGATCATAACGTCATATTTTTCATTGATTATCTTCAAGAAGGGAGAAACAATCAACAAGGCGCATCATGCGAAGTATTGTTCCATTTTAATGATGAGATCAAGAAAGAACGGCCGCATTTGGGGAACAAGATATTGTTTTTTCTTAACGACAAAGCATCGACTATCGCAATAGAGATGTTTTCCTTTGCTAGATCGGGTACTTCCACCACCGTATTAGGGACACTAAATATTTGGTCATATATTGTAGTATATGAGCGTCAAAATAATCTCTCAGAAGTTCCGTGACCCATGATTCCTTGTACAACATAAGGAATTTGTGACGTGTAATATTAATGTGAACTACTTGAAATTTATAAGATGAACGTAGGAGTGAAAGTGCTCAAGCTAGATGTTAAGAAAGGCACGTCCCACTTTGACTGAAGATTTTGATATGAGAAAACTGTGCACGTTCTAAGTTCATATTTAGTATTTTATTGTACTTGACGCCAGGTATTTTTCGTTGTGGTTATCGATATTTCTATTTAATTGGTCTGCCATATCATAACTCTTATTAAGAGAGAATTAAAAAGTCAGGTTTTGTTTAGATTTTTATTTATTATTATTCAATCCATTATTCCTCTGTTGAGGAAATAGGATACGTCAAATATAATATTACAGGAAATAGACTAAATTTTACAATCAAGTGTTGAAGGACAAAAAGAGGAAAGATAAAATTCAATGTTCAATTTTCAATCGACGGAGGAGGCAGCATAAGATCGTGTGTAGGTTCCCGTCGAACATAATGAATCTAACACGTATAATTTAATTCAAATAAAAGTTATACTCCAGGAAACGAATGAAATTTTAAATAATATCGAATTTGTCAATATTATTTATCAAGAGTCGTTGTAAAACGTAGTCTTCAAATATTTATTAAACACAAAACTTAGTTTTTACCCGTGTAATGAAATTAGAATAAGAAGGTGAAAGGAATTGCTTGTCCACAGACATGAAAGACGAAAGTGACTTATAATGTTTGACACGTATTACGTAAAGATTTAGTGAGACTCACTCCGTTTCTGAGTGGGATCAGCTTTGTGTCTGTCATATTTATTTATAGCGTACTGAGTGGGACGTTGATGTTTACTTTCCAATCAAAGAAAGATTGTCACGTCAAATCAAACGAAACCAGTAAGGTGAAATATATATATATATATATATATATATATATAAATTCCGAACTATCAATGCTCCACCTATTCTTGTTTGAGTAGTACTTTTAATAAACTATAAAAGTTATCCAAAGAAATCCAAGAAAACCATCGGCTAACCCAGAATCAATTAATAGACTAATAACATGAAGAAGTAGACGATTAACACACAAATGTAAATGATAAAATAAATACCACAAAATGTTTTTACAGTTACGGTTGGTTTCGTCACGTTTTTCAAATTCGCAATAGCCGTAAGACCGACACACAGCAGAAACCAGGTTACGAATAAGTTTCTATTGGAAAAGACAAAGTGGTCAAGTAAGCGTCAGAAAATTACTGACTAACTGATTAAAATTGAAGCAAATATACGTATAAACACTCTTATACATACACAAACATATATTCAAATTGTCGGTCTATTGATGTCTTGTTCAAATTTAATAAATTCTTCCACACTGTAGATCGTATGATCAAATAGAAATACTTTTAATTTTCTTTGCTTATGTTATCTGCTAGTTCCCTAATAGACACAGGCAGAGGATAATATATTTTAATACCATGCCTTTCTTGTCATTTGTTATTTTAGTAGTCCTTAAAGCAGGAATGTTTAATTACTTGTATTAATTTGTGGTGCAACTTTGACCGTGTAGCTATGGGAATTTTGAATCAACTGACGAAACTGACAAGAACGTAAAATAAAAATTTATAGATTTATTTTATATCTTTATATTTTTTGCTAGTTAGTTATATTTATCTAATTTTTCTTTATTGAATACAAAATGATCGATACTTTAAAGTATAAAATATACTAATAGTTATCAACGTCTGTAAGTTTAATTTAATCTTTAAATAAGGCAAAATACAGAAACAGTTTTTTAAATAATTTAATACAGCTACATGTTTTGGTCCTGATCCGGACCTTCTCCATGTTGAACTAAAATTAATAATACACAAAATTCTTCATGGATTAAAGCATTGAGAAAATCCGTATGTTGTCTTTTTATAAAATTTTAATGTTCTTTGGTTCTTTAAATACTGTATTGTTTGGCTATACTTTTACATATTTGCAATACAGTAGTTTTATTATTTTTTTGCCGGCCTCATGTGGTGTAGTGGCTAGCGTCGCTGCATCACAACCCAGGGGTTCGGGGTTAAAAATTCTGGCATGGGCTTCAATGTTTGTGCCGTCGTGGTCGCGAAGACTGCTGGAGAATCGATACGCTGACCACGTGTCACTCCAAAATCTGAATGTGTCATGCTAGATGACAGTCCGCAGTCGACCCGGTAAGTTCAGACCCTCAATGGTAAAGGAAGAAGATATTGTTAATTTTAGTCCAACGTGAAGAGGGCCCAGGTCAGGACCGAAACATGTAGTTGTTTTCGGTTTAGTTTTATTCATTTTTGTCTGTTTTTGGGTTCATGTGAACATTAATATAAAATATACTCATACTCATATAGTGTAATCAAGATCCTGTGAATCTGAAATATTGATTCCCATGTAACCTTTCCAATGCCATCAGCTATCATGCCTGAGATTAGACAGAGGAAACATGGGGGATACAGGAAAATTTTCTATTCCTTATTCGGAATGGGAATCGTTTACCTGAATATCTGTTACTGGCCTGATCACAGAGTATAAAACAATAAAAATAAAGATTAACTACTAATCATAGGAATTTATTAAGAGGTTGAGCATTAATATAATTGAGTGAAGTTAAGCGAAGATTAAAATAAAAACATAATTTAAAAAGTGTATGATATTTAAATTTTTAATTTCAATCATTGCAGTTAAATGAAGGACAGTCTGGTAAAGCGCGGAGAGCATTAGGATGCTATTAATAGTTATTAGTTTAAATATATAATTATATAGGGGTTTCTTTATTTCATTTTCGATATTTGTTTCTTTTATTGTGGTATATAACTTTATTTCATTCTTTGTTTCGTTTTTTAAATATTTCCACCGGGCATTTCAATAAACCACTCTCCAAGAGTGAGACTTATCAAGTTTTATAACATGTAATTAGTAAATGCCTTAAAATTCCAAATATACACTTTTTGAAGCATAGATAAAGCAAAAGAATGTACTTTAATTTCAGCTACTTTATAAGTAAATAGTAATGTATGTTTTGCACATAGAAAGTCTGTATCATTGCAGTATGAGCTTGCTAGATTGTAGCAAAAAAATCATTTACGTATAATTTTAATTATTATTATTTGGACAGACTAAACGTAAAATATGGACGAATTAAAATTTCAACTCAATAATTGTGCTTTTATCAATAATAACCGTTTTACTTAGCTGTTATCATTTTACAATATTCCATATACAGTTATTTCTGCACATTTTAAGATTAATGATAACCCTTCTTATTAAATCATATAGGGATATGCTCAGAAACTAACAATTTCAGGAAAAAGCCAAGCACAATTAGAGGAACGTCATTAGCATATAAGATTCTTTAACTGTCTGCGAATTCTCATATTGAATGCCACCGTTTGGAATTCCGTTCTGAAACGTGCGGCTTCCAAATGAGGAAAGCCACTGGAAGTCGTTTTGGGCAGACAGGGCGGGACGAGACAGATGTTCCTGGAGCTGTAAACACTACGTGAACCTGAACCTGTCCGCCGATCTTGGCCTTAGATCGTGTTGCAGAGAAAGTGGTCTTACAGACGCCGAACTCACTCTCCCTCTCTGCGGAGAAATTGCTGCATTTTGTAACTCTTGTAATGAGTTCAGCAATTAAACAACTGCGTGCGAATTTTACTCTTATCAAGCTATTATAAACCTTCGTGACGCTTTCAATGATACCAATAAATGAAGTTCCTTAGAAATAATTTTTCCAGTTTTTGCGGTGGTCTTTTTCATACTATCTTGTTTATTCTTCGAAATACTGTGAAACTGAAATACAAAACAGAGGCAAACGATGACGAATTCAAATGAAAATATTATTGCAAAAAATTTCACAAATTTTGAATTGTTACCCTTACTCATCAAAAAATCTCTTACCCCAACAATATAATCATTTAATAATGTCGTTGTTTGTAACTTTCAGTTATAATATGCAGTACAGATAAATATTTATTTGAAATTCTACTCAAAACTTATTTACATATCATCAATTTTTGTGTGATATTAATAGAGGAATTTTTGGAACCCATTGTACATCAGAAAAAGTCCTAAATTAAAGACGCAACGTCTTTGTGGGATACTAAATTCATTTTCTCTGATTTGTGTTAGATTTATTTAGTTATTCGTTTAGTTGACAAGTGATATATTCATGTTTTCATCAAGTACCAATATGAATTTCGGGATAGTCATTCATAAACAGATCAGACTTACTATCTCAAAGCCTTGATAAAAAAAATTGAAATACTGCTCTGCTGCCTTCTTGGACATCCAGAAATCATTCGATAGAGTTCGGCACAAAGGTTTTTTTATATATATAATCAACTAATCCCTTTTTCCAATCTTACCTATGCAGTTGCTCTTTCCAAATCAAGTATCGAGATGCACTTTCTGAATCCATCCAGACCAATGAGGTCAGGTGTTCCACAAGGGAGTAAACTTGGACCAGTACTGTATGCATTGTACACTTCCGACTTACCAACAACGGAGCACACCATGATGGCCACATTTGCCAACGAAACAGCTATCGTAGGCTCAACCCAAGAGTACCAATATTTACAAGTGCATGTGGACAAGATAGAAGACTGGACGAAATAATGGAGAGTGACTATAAACACGGCAAAGTCTCAACATATTACTTTTTTACTTCGAAAATAAATATGCCCAATAAATTCAGAAATAACTGTTGTAAGATATCTCGGCCTACACTTAGACAGCCATCTAACCTGGAAAATCCATATCGAAAAAAGCAGAAATCAAACTAGTCAAATTATCTTGGTTATTGAATAAAAGATCTAAGCTTTCCTTAAACAAAAATATATATTACTGTACAAAGCAATAATTAGGCCAACATGGATATACAGTATCGAACTAAGGGGCACAGCCAGCAATCCAGCCTCAAGAATTGAATCAAAAACATTAAGATACTTATGCAACGCGCAGTGGTTAGTATCAAATAAAAATATGTTTAAAGGCATGGAAATTTCAAGTATGATAGAAGTTATCACCGAACGCAGCAAGAGGCATCTAACAAGACTGAGCAATCACCCGAATCAGCAAATCACCAAATGTTGGACAATAGTGAACATATCTATGGACTAAAGCGCAGTCATATTTTGGACTCACCATTTATATTCTCTTAGTATAAGTATAAAATCATATTCCATAAATCCCATAGAGAAGAACAAGCTTCAAGGATGTGGAACGAGTCAGCGATTTTACGTATGCTTTATTAATATTAAAATATACTGTAACTATTCATTAATTTTTAACTTATAATAAGATTTTCTTAAGTTTTATACAGAAGACATACAATTTGTACCTTATATATAAAATTGATAAATATTTTTACATCCTATACTAAAAAATTAGTTTTCTAATAATGTTCTTTAATTCTAACATATCTTGTACACAATTTACTAATTGTTCCAAGTGAGCCGATTGTAAATTAGTAGCGTGGAAAATAATAAAAGAAAATTGGTTTCATTAAAAATGACGATGTGATTTCTTTCAATTTGTTTTCCTTATTGCTAAAGCATTTTGATAGCTAATAGATATGAAAATAGTGTTAATAATTATCGGGATGAGATTCTAATAATTATTAATAGATCCATAACTATCGTTTGTTTTTTTGATTTAGTTTCATCTTTATATACCGATCCTAGCTTTGCTTCGAATTTTGTATTCCCAAAAAATTACCAACGAGTACAGTATCCTATCATGGTATATTTTTGGTTTTTTCTTGAGTGTCGGTACACCTCAAAGTTCTAAATGACAAATGAATTACGCTATTAAAGGTTAAATAAATAGTTGCTTATCTTTAATATAACAGTGTTATAGGTAAGTTTAATCATCTTAGAATTATTATCAAAATATGTCACTTTTAAATATGGCAACAATTTTGGTTACCTAGGTTTATTAAACAGCGCTGGTTTGAATGTTTTTCGCACTTATTTCCACCTATTTAGTCAAGAAGTACTTGTATACATGAAATTGCCACCATTTTAATTTAATTTAATTTCTGTATGAGTATTTAATATACAGGGTTTTCAGTTTATCTGAGGATATTGAAATACCCGGAGAACCACAAATCGGATCAACAACACAAATGAAAAATTGTTTCTACTCGAATCACATTATTTTAGCAACTGGGATCGATATAATATAGAGATACTGGGAAGGTCGGTCGTGTTTTTTCAGGTTCAAAATCAATCTCAAAGACAAATTTAACTACTACACATGCTTCAATCTGTGAATCAATATATTTAAGCCGTCTACGACTACAATTGAACGTTAAGCATTGACGTATTGTGATTATAAGGGTCACCTTGAAGGAACTTTAAGATGTTTATCGCACAAGGACACGATTAGAGTGATTGGCACATGAAGAAGAGCTTTCGTTTGATTGCAGTATATTTACGAGCTCACCCGACCTTTGACCCGGGAAGTCAGTTGTGAAAGATGGTCTCAACTTCCTCTCCACCGATCTGCATCGTATCGTGCTAAGAGAGTGAAAGTCGAACAATATCGTGCAGATTTTGGACCATGAAACCGACACAATTTAAGACGATGACTGGAGCATTATTTCAAATCTTTATTTTTAATATGAACTTTGTTGTTGGTTAAAAATCTCCTTACTTAAATGTGTAATGAATGTTGTCAAATTTAGGTAGGCACTTCGGTTGTTTTTACTGTATTTGATTGGATCGCAAATGGGGGCATCAGCAAACATTTGCATAGATGTATAAATTGTAGTTATATTAATGCAGTACGCGAGCCGTTTAAAATATTTGATATTTTTTTAAAATAATCAACTTTTTTAACAAAATATATACAGGGTGGGCAATTTATATGCAGTCATTCAAATATCACAAAAAAGTGCAGGATGTTATTTGTTTACCTCGAAGGATGACTTCCAATGACCTCGATCCCCTAACGGTTGACTGACTGTCCTGTAAATAATTAACATTCACATAATACACGGTAGATCTAAATAAACTCTTAAAAATAAAATCTAAATTACACAAATTCCATAATAATAAACAATACTGTTGCCTGAGAAACGAATGATTACGGAACTTCACATCAGCAGGTAATAAAAAATCAAGTACTAAATTAACTAAAGATATATACTTTATTAGTAACGTCATGGAGAGAAGAATAATATTAAACAGCAATAATCAACTCGTAGCACTTTAAAAATTATATAACTATTCAATACGGATATTAATCTACAGTTCGAAGAATTCAATCACGGTTTTATAACTATAAATTTACAATAAATAAGGAGACGATTTATTTAATATAAAAGTGACGTTTCGTCTCACTTTAGAGACTTCATCAGGTATAAAATTTAGCAATTCATGTCCTTCACTTCTTGGCTCCCTCGTCCGAAAAGATTATTAAATGTATTGAAGAATTTAGATGACACGAAAATCGGCCGAGGGAGTCAAGGAGTGAAGGACATGTATTGTTAAATTTTGTGTGTGATGAAGTCTCGAAAGGGAGACGAAACTTCGCTTATATATTAATTAAATAACAATAAAATTATATGCTGGCTTATTGACCCTCTTTTCATTTATAGTCAGAATAATAGCTTATAATTGAAGCCAAGTCATAAGCGACGACACCAAATTTTTAAAAAATCAGATTTTTTAATTTGGATTTTCTGAAAATCAGTGTACAGTCCGATAAATGTTATTTTGTTGAAACAGCTAGTTTTAACACAACATAAGATATTAAATATTATCAAGCATGGTGGTTTATAAATTAATGTTTTTTAAAATTTATGTTTTGTATTTATGGGCAAAAAAATATAACCATTCTAAGACTGTGAAAAAAATTTAGTTTTTTTTATAGGATTAAGGGCGTTGTATTCTTATATTATCTTTAAAGTGTTATATCCATAATTTTTTCACATGGGAGTAAAATAGAATATATTTTCTCCAACGAACTGTTCTGTAGTGAAAATATCCAATAACAGCATTCGTCGTAAAATGCTATTGCTGCTAAAAATTTTGTTCATTTAATTTAGTTAAGTAGTAACATATCCTTAAATGTTAATGTGTTTTTACAGGGGAAAGTGTAATTAAATGATGCCAGTAATACATCACACTTTTGTTTTCAAGGTATATTCAAAGAAAATGTCCTATGTCATTCAGGCCAGTGTAGAACTAAAATGTTTATATTCCTGTATTTTTGAATAATATTTGGACAAATTTACTATCGTTTGTCAATGATGAAAATTCAATTTCGATATACTAATTCCTCCAAGGAGGAACAGTTTGTGGGCCTCCATTTTTTTGTGTTTTTACAAATAAGACTTACGTTATATTACATAAAATATGAATGGTAAAACTTGTTGTCGCCAACTTCCTGTGTTCTAGCGGCTAGGGTCTCTGCCTCACAACACAGAGGTCCCCCGTTCGAATCCAGGCTTGGTCTTGAACGTTCGCCTCGTCATGGTCACGGAGACTGGGGTTAAGACTGTTGGAGAATCTATACTCTGACCACGTCTCACTCCAAATTCGGCATGTGTCATGTAAGATGACAGTCCGCAGCCGATCCGATGAGCCGAGACCCTGAATGGGCTGCAGAGCCAAGGAAGAAGAAAACTAGTTGCCATTCCAATCCATCTCATGTTCAGTTCGTAGAAAAAAAAATCTCAGGAACGATGACCCCGCTATATTTAATTATTGAGTGTTAACTTTCGGAATCGCACGTAGAGCACCAGAGATATTTTCAGATGACTGTCTTAGATCTGAAACAATGTGCAGTATGTATTAACCAATTGTAAGTTCTATTGCGGCATTAAGCATCACCTTAACATACTTTTTCCAGTATTTTATAAGTTTTTGCTGGGACATTCTCAGTTTAACAAAAAATATTATGCTGATACATTGCTCTCTGAAACCTGCCACTGACAATTTTGCATGTCACGCAACACAAAACAAGGGTAAAATGATCATAAACGCGACTACCTAGCGAAAATTCTCTAGACAGTCGCTCGGAAAGGAGATGTTACGTTACTAGGTCCACAGAATTTCAGATTTAGATTTATTGTTGTTTCAATCAGTCCTCGATTGAGAAAATAGGATACGCCATACATTAAAAATAATTTTAAGTACAAAATAAGGTACATAATTAATTACAAATAATTTTAAAACAAATAAATAATATAAAAAGTATGTAGTCAAAAGTTATTAAAAACACTATACGCACACAAGAGAGCACAAACACACGCAATGGTGGATGAAGAGTTCTCGGTATTCCAGTCGAGTGATGTCGTTTGTGAAGATGATGGCGGTGTCAGCCATAGAAACATTGTGGATTACAAACTACATCACCCGAATGGAATCCCGAGAACTCTTCATCCAGCTTCTTCGTCGGGAAAATCTACGTTCTCTATTAAACGTAATGGTGTTTTTACTACTTGGAGCTGCGCGACCACGAAACTGTCCTTCCGTAGTAGCCACAGGCAATAGACGAAACAAACAAAAGAGCATAAAAAACTGTACGTGAAGTATAAAGCTATGTGGTGTGATATTTTATAAGGCAGCACATTCAACACTTTTGCAGGAACCTTAATTTTAATTATTAGAGGGACGTTTAAAGAAATCCTGTTCAGAGTAAACTGCGCCATTTAATAGAATAGTTTTACTCTTCTTCACGAAACTTTTGTAGTTATTTTTTTAACTTCTGGAGGAAGGCTGTTGTATAAAATTATGCCGGTATTGTGAATACTTTTCTGGTGTAGAGCAAGGCGGTGCTTGTCCGACCTTAGAGCTGAACGATTTCTGGTCGCGTATTCACGAAACTCGCCATTCGTTTGAAACAAATTAATGTTCCACTTTACAAACTTTAAGATTTCATGAATATATACGCTTGGCAAAGTAATTATTTGCGAAATTTTGAAGAAAGGTTTGCAACTCGATCTAGAATTCGTATTAGATAGTTTCTCGGTAGCATCTCGTGTCATCCCGAAATAAGGCGTGCATTATAACTCCAAAGAAAGCCGTTTCAATGGACAATACAGTATTCAATCTGCCGATGGCCTGCTTGAGAGGCACGCCCTGATCTGCGGCAGTTTGCTTCCGGTCTTACTTTCTACTTCAAGTGCAAATATCATCTTGTAAGACTATCGTTTGTCTCTTCCCACCTCCTCTGACTACACTTAAAAGAGCTTTCCCTTGCAGGTCGTATTAGCGCATATGTTAGTGATTGTATTATGTATTCATTGCCCGCAGCAGTGATCAATTTCTTCAGCTGCGAACTGAAAGTAACTCCGCAGAAAGCCATTGCTCCCGGCATGGTAGCTTGATGTACGGTCGTCCTCCTGGCGCCTGCTGTAAACTGGTTTCTTGGCAGACAGCAGCTGAGAATCGAGGGAAATTCGGGACAGTCGTGTAGCCAATAACTCATTCCAACTTTGAAGTTATCTGTTATTTGTAGTTTCTTTTATCCCTCTGATAATCCCTGTCATAATTATTGATCGTGGTGCAAGGAGAATATGAATCAAGATGCAGCAATACTTAGTGCTCGACTATGAAAGTCATGTGCTATTTTTTTTATTTACAGGCCTGGTACATGAGACTGACTTTCTGTAAACAAATTTAGTTTACTGAAGCAGTGTCAAGGATGACCTATTTTTTATAGAAGTTAACTCTACATAACTAAACCCAATAGTTCTCTACTTTAATTAATATTTCTTTACACTTCTTATATACTAGCACTGTAAACCGGAACTTTTATAATAGGTATCTGATTAGCTCGCTTTGTGTAACGAGGTTCAGGAAACTGAAATATAATTGTGAACATTGTTGTTGTTATTGTTGTGGTAATCATTCCTAAGACTGGGCTGGTGCAACCTTGCTTTGTGCAATCCTTTTCATTTCTACATAGCTACTTACATTACTCATTATATGTACTATATTCCGGCAATCACTCAAAAAATCTTTTACCTTTTATAATTCTAAATACTTCTATAATGTACTTTTATACCTGAATATTCTCAAATTATTCAAAACATTTTCCTCTGTATTAATTTAAATTAAATCGATTTATTTGAAATAACAAAACATTTTTTAAATTGAAATTATACTCGCATCAACAGTGGACATCCCTCACAAAAGAAACAATAAAATGACATACAAATTACTAATAATACAATGCAATGAGTGAGATAAAAACTGACACTTGTAGAACAGAGAAAAAGCGATCACAATGGCACATATAAACACACATAAAATTTTATTTAGTAGAAAACAACTGTATAAATATGTACAAGAAACAGAAGGTCTCTGATATGAAGTATAATTTCGGAAAATAACCTCATATTTTTTTATTTTAGTACTACTGTACTAATTTTAGGATGAAAAGACTGTAACATTAAAATTTATACAACTTCTATAATCTTCTTTACACTTCCGCTGTTCAAGTACCGTCATATGAAATTGCGGGGTTAATTTACCACTCAAATGTGTTTGTAATAAATAAAATTACAGAATTACCCTGAATTCTCGAGCATATTTTCGGTGGTGGCTATTTACAAGTCCGGTAGCTTGCGCCAAGTTCCGGCGCGTACGGTTTATCTCCCTTTGGCGGAGCCGCCTGTAATCCCCGGTCATAGCTTTGGTCACGTACCAATAGGACCTGCATTATTTCAGAAACTAGCTGGCGGGGGAAAAATGGGCCCACGAAACCGACACAATTTTAAATACCAGAATCGCAATTTTAAATAGAAGAATTAATTTTATTTTTTAAATGTAGATATTGATTACTTAGGAAATAAATTACTTGAACTTAACTTTTCAGAAGAAAAGAACTCAATGTACATGCGCGTTACGATCATCAAAAGTGAAACTTTTAAACAACGAATTTGTAAGCTTAAGAATCCATTAAATATTGAATAGGAACTTTAATATGAAAATATTGGAGGATTACTACAGCTCGTACCACATTAATATGAAAAAGCAAATTGATTAAATTTTAAAGAACACTTTTATAATTTAAAAACGGACTTCTTGGGGTTGATCCGCGTTTCAACGTTGCTGTAATAATATAGGAAGGAATAGAAAAGGTGTGATGTAGAAGGGAGTAGGAGGTAGAAAAGATTAACCTATTACTTATGGGTATTTGCTCATAATGTATGCAGTAAATTCTACAATATCCTGTACCAGGTAAGTCGGACTCTGGGTATTTGTCCCATGTCTCATTGACCAGAGAAATTTGTTAATGCAGCATGTTGTTATAGGTAGACAACATTCAATTAATACTTTAAGGCACTTACTCATAATTCGCCTATATGATGAAGGGAAAATTTTTCAGGTAAGTCCGATTCTTGGCATTTTACCCACGTCTTAGTGCCCAGAGGATTTTATTAATGCTACAAATTATTTATCAGTAATAGAGCTTAATCACTATTATATGTAAAAATCCATGCGCAGAACACGAGGCGGCAATTGCCGTGGAAGGCTGTGTTGTGAAATTGCGATCTTCCCGTAACGTTACGCTAAACACACCTACAATTACACTACAGCGACTATTGACGGAGATTGAGGAAGTTCATGTGGATTCTGCTACAGCACTCAATTTCGTTTATTACGTGGTGGCGCGCTTTGATAGCAAAAATTTCATTACGTATGGAATATATAATTATTCGTTACGACTAAGTGTAAATGAGTAATTAGTTTTCTGATATGTGTCAAAAACAGTGACGTTGACACTTAAAAATGTAAATATTCGTACATACTTCGAAATAAAATTAATAATACTGCTCATACTATTAATTTGAGCTTGTTCCGATTTACTGAATTTAGTTGCAGGAAATGAGAAGCGATTGCCTAGTTTTTATTATTAACTTGAGTCAATTCGAGAATAAGTTTTCTTTAAATTATTAATTAACAATCATAGTATTATATATATTAAGTTTATGAATGATCTTAAAGTTTGTATTTTATTGTGGGTTCCTTACCAACAATATATTTTAGCAAACAAATTAAACTGAGTAATTCTGAAACGTTATTATTTTTGAAGATAATCTCATAAATTGGGCCCAATTGTTGGCTCATTCTCATACTTCCACACTGGCTCATGAAAGTAATGTCGAGAATAGGAAACCGTTTCTTGATGATGGAGACTACAGTGTTGGAAAGGTGAAGCCTATCAGGATTTACACTCTACCACACTTTCGTTACTTAGCTTTCTCGGGATAATATTCATGGCGTGTAAAACGTTTTACTTACCGTTAAAATGTTAAAACGACCACCGACAATGAAGTTCACTCTCCGCCTCCATAAGAAACGCAAGATATGGGGCGTCAAGAAACACGTCCTACCAACGAGTTCATTATCTTCTATCGGCTGGGCTCTCCTTCATCGGAACGCTAAAGACTCGTGAGATCACACACTGGACCACATCCCCGGTGAGACATTAATTACGAGGTGCGGTTAATTAAGTGGGAGCTACCATTCAACTCCATGACAATAAAAATATCCATTAAATCGACGTCCCGCTGAGTAGGAACGACTTTGGGTAGTAGATATAAATCATTTGCAGACCATGCTCTCGTTTCAGCGACATCTTAATTATAAAACCAAGTAATTGATAAGTAAAGTAATGATTTATTAACCACACGAATCAGTATCGGTTACACAATGTTTAAGTGTGTTTTGTTGCCATTTATCATGTTTTTTTAGAATATCTTTATCTCGAAATATATTGTTTTTTGGATGAATGTTATATTACAAATCTTTATATCCAAAACCCATTGTCAGTGAGTCAATATACATGTCACAGCTATATGCGTCCAAATTTGTCACACGCGTTTTTCAGGGCCAGAAGCTGCTCATGATTTAAATATACTGAAGTGATATATGGGAGAAAAGTGAAAAGTATTTTGCGTCAACGTTTTGATGTCCGCATCAAGATCCCCAAAAGTGAATGCAGGTAGCCTATATTTTTGGTTTATAATACTATACAATTTTTAAATAATAAACTTTTCGCGTCATTACTAATCATAATTTCCATAGAGTTAACTCCGTGACAAATAATAAACTTCTTTTTATCGTCAATACGATGTATACGTAAATTAACATTTCGCGTCGTCATTAACATGTCATTGGCAGAGAGTTAACTGCCCTAAAAATAATAAACTTCTTTGGATCGTCGATACGATGTATACGTAAATTAGTTTTATTTTTTGTGCCAGGTAAATTTTAATATTTAGTAAGTGCTCATTTGTAAAAACAAATAAAATATTATACTTTTGATATATTAAATTAAATAAACTTTAATACATACTGTATATATATATATATATATGAAAAACTGAAAATATCAACAAACATCAAAACTTTTTGAAGTTTTTTTTTTCGGTCACTTTCGGTGGTTAACAAAGTCCAACTTGACTCATGAAAGTAATGTCGAGAATAGGAGACGTATTAGGAGATAATCTTCATTTCCAAGGTGAACCAACCCATTCCGCTCTAATCTACAACACAAAAAACTTAGTTTTGGAACCCCTCCAACTTTGGACCCCTGTAGTTGAAAACAAAAGATTTTAGAAAAATTCTGAGGACACTCAGTCGATTGGAAATTCAACCTCTACATTTTTTGTCATATAATATTTTCTTCTCAGACCACCGGAAATGGGTCAAAATGTCACCTCTCTGTTAAAAACTACCATTTTGACGATTTTTTAAAATTTACACAACCTAGGATTCAGAATAGGTTGAATTTGACAACAGAAATAGAATTAGGCTGCCGAAGAAGATGTAAAACTAGAGTGTAACGGCCTATAGCTCAAAGTGATCCCTCTGGAGTAGAACTATAATTGTAGTGTACACTCAAGTACTGTAATAAACTTATTTTTAATTACATTCCTGCTTTATTATTTACACTAACCAGAGGAACGCTTGGCACTTGTGTTAGTATAATGATATAAATTAACAATACCTCTATTCACTATATGGCTTAAACTATCCTACATAACATTAGTTAATTTTCATATTCCCTTCTAGATTTTTGAATGCGGATTAGAGACCTATAGACTCAAAATGACAGTTCGCAGTCGACCTGTAGGCCCAGACCCTCAAAATAAGAAGAAGGAAATGAAGAGTCCTATAAATTTGTAATTGTTGAATATTGCAGATTTATAGTCTGGTAATTATTATGACGCTAATTTTTCTTCTTTGGCTCTACGGCCCATTGCGGGGCCTGGGCCTACCGGGTCGAATGCGAACTGTATCTTTCTGAGACTACAAAAACAATAAAGTATTATGCGTAGTACTCTGTGCAATTTTTAAAAAATTCCTACAGGTAGTTGCAGAAAGTTTTCTTATAGAATCGCGGAAGACTAGAAGGAAGTTGAGAAGATTTACCCAGTCTTTTATTTTGAGATTTTCAAGCTACAATTGCATATTTAAATTTGTTGATTTCTGATGGAGGTTGAAAGATTCCTATGAAGCTACAAAGAGTTTTTAAGTCCAACGTATTGCTTAAAAAATAATTATGCAATTAACACATAGTGTCTGATAAATTAAGCAGTATGAAAAAAAATTGTCAGTTCACGTAAAAGTGTGCAGAATATTAATAAACTAAATTTTATAACTAACGAGTTGTGTCTTGCAAGTACTATGAAATGCGTCTTACAGTTTTACTTGTGGTGCCGTAAAAATTAATTTGTGCATAGTAACCTAAATCAACTTCTGTTTATAATCGTTATGTAAGCAATATAATTGGTTCTTATTTACTACGTTCGCCTGTCGTTAAAAGACGGGCTCTTAACAAGTGATGAAGTACCATTCAAATTCATAAAATACTATTCATTCAAAAACAACGGCGGCATTTCAGTTCCACTTAAAATATCTTTTGACGTTCCAAAGGCCCTGTACTTGCAATTTGGAAAACTGGATAAAATATGTTGTGAGGTACAATCTGTATTTTGAAATCTATTAGTCTGTTTTTGAGTTTATCCAGTTCAATGGAATGGAAAACTGTCGAATTAGCTTTTTATTTCATGGATGGAGAATTATATTTGTAAAGCAACTATTAAAGTTAGAAATAACAATGCTTTTACGAATGTTATGTTTATTTCAGTGCAGTAAGGCTTGCTTGTAATATTCCATCGGTCGGAATCATATATAATATCGTCGGTTTTTTCTAGAGCTCGAATGTGGACCTGCATGTTAACATTTGGCCATTTATATCCACTGTAATTTAATGGAACAGTATTGTTACGACAGGTCGTAACTACAGTACTAAACGGTTACACGTATGTGCCTTGGGTCATCTTAACACATAACAGGTTCTTGCGTTGCGGGCAGAAATTCAGTAAGGGTCAAGGACCGATGCCAAAGAAAGTTCTCGATGGCCACTTCCGGTTTAACTTGATTGTGTATGTGTTCGTATTCAAAGCAAAGAAACCTATACAGAAAAATTGAAAGTCTAAACTTAAGACAGAGATCAGAATAAACGGATTTAGTTAAACTATAGGTAAAAATGGAAAGAAATTTATGTAAATGAATGCTTAAGCCAAATTTTCCTGAAAGATATTTTGATGAAATAAAAGAATTGTAACTTAATAATAACATGATGTACAGTTCTCTTTTTTGAACTATCTCGATGTGTAAATACAAATTTTTACAAGTCTGAATATCTAAAAATTAAAAGAAAACAGGATTTTTCAATCATCTATAATGCAATTATGTGAAAATTTATTGAAGATTACTTATAAACTTAGTGGGAACATTTCTCTGAGTTCGCACTTTACCCAAAATTTGTGTATACATCAGTCATTTGAGTGTTTATATTCTCAGAAATTTATGTTTGCAGCTCAAGAGGATTAGAAAAAGAGAGGAATGTGTCGTCCTATTCCTATTGATACCAGGGTCACTCCAAACTATTTTCATTTTTTTCCCTACAACTCTCCTACTTTTACAATGAGTAGATACATCGCCCATGAACAAAAACTCATTTTCCACACTTGGAAGTAGGTACTGTATAGCCGCATAGCAGCGCGTTTAACCCACTATTTGGCAGAGTTCACTAGGAAGTTATCATCTTAAAACCTGTTTCCACCACGGGATTCCTCCAGTTTACCAAAGATATACTAATAGAATGAAGCAAGGTCAGAACAGCAAGGCTGGTGTTTCAAAGTTGTCCATGCAAATTTTTTGATCTTGTCTGTGGGTGCCATACTTACACGTGGCCAGCACCAATAAAATAGGTCGAACACTACTCATACGAGCTGATGTTTCTGCAGAGATGCTACATATGTCAGAATTAAGATGCTTCCACGTTAAATGATTTCCTCAAGAAAAAGTCCTTTATAATTGAGAAACATTGTAGCCATAACTTTTTCAGAAAAAGATGCAGTTGTTAATTTGATTTTTTTAGGTGAGTTTTCATGATGCAACTCCATTGATTGTCTCTTCGTCTCAGGCTCAAAATGGTGGAGCCATATTTTATTGCTTGCCACAGTTCTTGCAAGCAAGTCATGGTCACCATTCCCAAACCGTTCCAAAAGTTCGCTTCACACAGTATTTAGTATTTCTTTTTGAGCCTCTGGCAACCTCCTTCGAACTTACACGGGCAATTATTTTTCAACCGAAATTTTTTCAGTGTTTTTCGTATTCTTACTTGGAGTGACAGTTCTTTCACTTTCGTGCATTTGTCAGCTGAACCCATGAGATAAACTCTGTACACATTGCCAGGAGTTAGTGCCGTGTGGAGTCTGCCGCTGGGACGAGTATCCCGAGTTCTGACGTACCCTCTTTCAACACGTAAACTACTTGCCCACCGACTTACTGTATTGCGATCAAGAGCAGCATCTCCATGCACCTTTTCGAACCTCTTGTGGATTTTGTCCACTATCTCGGGCTGACAGCACAGGAATTCTATAACACCACGTTGCTTTTGACGATTCCCAAGTGCAGCAGCCATATTTACGCGTGTTTTGAAAGCACCGCTCACGGTAACGGATTGAAATAAATTTGAACACGAGCGGAAAAGATATATCTATTAACACCATAAATTATAAAGATGTAGAATGAAAAATTAATTTAAATAAGAATATTGTACATTTTTTTGGAGGGACCTCCGCATGATTTATTTGAAATATATTTCTAACAGTTTTGTATTAATTCATTTCAATAATGTCAGATAAGAGTAACTATCGAATTTATATGAACCATAGAGGAACATAGAAATAGAAGTGATAGAAGTTCTAATGAATCAATTGGTGCTAGTTTAGATTTTCACTTAGTTATTGACATATTGTTTATTTAATAAATGACAATTATCCTTGTGCATTGCATTAATCGTTTTCAATAACTTAATCTAATTTTGAAATGGAAATAGTTCAGAATTAAAACTGTTGAAAGTAACAAGGTAAGTAAGAAAATTTTTCTTATATGGGTAATATATTGAAAGAACCGAATTTTGATGTTGATGGTCAGAAAGCCGATTGAATTGAAATTATTAAGACAAACAAATAGAATACAATTGCTGAACGTTTAATGGAATCATCAATTAAACTATATTCCACGTGCCTATAACCAATTAGTGGTATAAGTTTCCACGTCAACTCTGATTTATTTCCGAAAAACTTCCTAAGCATCACTGCTCCTAATGTGGATAATTAAAGTGAGTATCTTATTGCTTTTACTTTTTTATAACCCTCGTGGGTCAGGCCCTAATAAATGTCTCTGAGGAACACGCTGCTAGTAGAACGAGTCTTTAGTTTCTCGTCGTCGTTTATTAAGTCAACCCGGACCTTTACAATACAACACAAACCGGAAAATGAGTACGTCACGCATAGCTACAAAACACCGTACGGGCGAACTTAGTGTTTAATACACCTAACTCAAGTCTCGTATTCTATAGCTTGTGAATAGTTAATCCCGGACACAGTTTGGGAGAAATACATTTTTCTAATTATCAAACTGAGGATTTATTAAATGACAGAATAAATAAAGCTCATCCAAAGAATTAAAGTTTCTTCTTCGGCTCTACAGACCATTCAGGACCTTGGCCCACCGGGTCGACTTACATGACATATCCCCAGTTTGGAGTAATACGTTGTTACGTATCGGTTTTCCCGGCCTTCGTAACCAAGACGTCACAAATATCCAAGTCCATGCCATGATTCGAACCCGGGTCCTCTGTGTTGTGAGGCAGCGACGATAGCGACTACAACACAGTAGGTCGGCGAATTAAAGTATCAGGATGGAAGAATATCCTCACATTACTGAGCTATGATAGTTGAGTTCCCGTCAAGTGCGAGATTTCTTCTTTTATTTTGTTTGCCTCATTCACCCTCACTTTCAATTTTGTGGAATCGCATTCGTACCCCACCTAAATTTAGGACTTCAATGAATGATGCCTATGTGTAAATCGATCAAGGGTTTAATGATTTTGTTTCATGGACAGAACAAATGAAGTTCTTTGATTTTATTACCGGTCAGGTCGAGATTTTTCTATCCTAAAACTTTTACTACGGATACTACAAGTATTCGGACTGGAAGTAGTGTACAATGTTCACATCTATCCCTTTCGAGTCGGAATTACTCAATTAGTAAGCATGTGGTTACTTATACCTACACAATTTCTGTGAATAACGTACCAAATAGAAGGACAAGTTTAGGAATCGGTACAGGCAGTAGATTCTAAGAATAAAGTCTAATTTACAATGGACTATTAGTATGTAACTGTAACAATCTGACTGGCCTAATATTCGAGGGTTTTAAAAATTGATGTTTATTATGATATTGATAATGGTTGCTTACCATAAGCTCTTGTTTTATAGTACTGGATAATGAAATTGATGTGATAAGGAGAAAGTATGATTAACAATATAATAGTATTATTAGTATTTTATAAATACATATCAATTGACATAAAAACAATAACTAATCAAAATATATGTAAATGCAACTGGAAACAGAAATACACCATTAGTAAGTCTTGAAAAAAATTTTAATTCATGACTTGGGGTGATGGAAGGAAATCAGAAAACGTTTATATTAAATCGAAACTAGTCTTAGTACAGTACTTCGTAACTATCGGGGAGTTTGAGCTTACCGTCTGAAAATCCGAATAGGCAAATGTATTGCAAGAAAATTGAGCGATGGTCGTAGGACATACCTATCAGATAAACGGTTTTGATAAACAGATAATGTTATGAAAACAAAAAATACATATGTAAAATGGATATGATGTTAAACGCCTGACTGAAAATATATGAGGTTGTTTTGTTCTACAATTTTCATAATTATATATCATATTATTTGGTCTTCTTCATCAACCAATAGTGAGTAATATATTCAGATCTTTGTAAGATAAGTGTGCAGAATAGCCCCATTAATATTCGTAGTGTTGGGTTAGATTTGCCAGCATTCGCACGTGGTCTACTTAAGATTCCAGCCGTTTGCATCTGACTGACACATTACAAGCGTAGATCGTCCATACTGTCAGGGAAACTTCATATAAAACGCAGAGAAAGCTGCGCAAGCACTTCCATTTATTTTCCCTATGGCTCACTTATCACGGGCAGCGCATCTGCACGACACGGCTAATACGGAATTCATTTCCTTTTACTGCAGTTTGCCATGCCTGTTCAGAAAGTATGATTTATCATGTGTTGCAACAACTTAATGCTCTTTGCCCTCGTTGCTTCAGATGAGTAGGAAGTTGAAATGGTATGTAAATGATAATTATGCTGCTGCTGCTGTTAATAATTAATGGCCAATTTTGCGATGTTGCGTCAGTCACATCAAAATAACGTTCTGTCTAATATTAATTTACGGACATTTATGTAGCGATAACAGGTCAAAATATCAGAACTAGAAAGACTAACATACTTGAAATGTGAAACCTACTCACGCGCCGTTGGCGCGATTTAAGAATTGTTAAAAGTTTCATGGGTGTTGTCTCGATTCGCAAACTGAGGCGTCTGCTGGACACAGAGAAAGTTGATCACTAGAGGTCCATGCATTATACATCGCAGAAAGCTGATGCAACATTCGACGTGGGCGGTTACAGCTGAAGTCATCTAATCCACTTACAAATATTAGCGGCTAAATTTTTTATTTTTCGCAGCTTTTCTCAGATTATCTAACGTAATCTCGATTCTCCATATAAATGTACAATTTAATCAATAAATTAATTATAGCATAAAAAATGTTGCTAAAAATCTGATTTTTAAAGCAATATCTACCACAAAGAAAATATTTTTTGGATTAATTAGTATAAATAAGCTCTGGGTGCTTAATGTATATAAATTAATCAAAAGTGATACACTTTCTACCGACAGTTTGTCACATTATCTACAAAAGTTTAATTAGGTATTGTTAATAATAATATTGTGATTATGTTGTTGTTGTGATATTCAGTCCTAAGACTGGTCTGATGCAAACCTATCTTGCGCAAGCCTATTCACTACATCATAACTACATCCTCCTTAATCTGCTTAGCGCATTCCATCCTTGCCTCCCTCTTCTGTTCTGATTCTACCAGACTCTCGTGTCTTAAAACGTGGCCTATCAATCTATTCCTTCTCTTAGTCAACGTCCTCCATATTGTTCGCTTTTCCCCTATTCTGTTTAGAACTTTCTCGTTTGTGATTCTATCCATCCATCTGATTTTCAGCATTCGCCTATAGCACCATATTTCAAATATTATATTCTGTTCCTTTCCTGGAATCCTATCGTCCACGTTTCGCATATAACGCCACGCTCCATACGAATATTTTTAGCAACGATTTCCTAACATTCATACTTATATTACCTGTAAGTAAATCCCTCTTTTTCGCGAAAGCCTTCCTTGCCTGTGCTATCCTACTCTTTATGTCAACTATACTTCTACCATCCCTAGTTATTACGCTTCCCAAGGAACAGAATTCCTTAACTACCGTCAAAATATCCCTTCTCAATCTAACACCGTTTGTTATTCCACTGTTTCCCAAACTACACTCCATTTCCTTGGTTTTCCCTCTATTAATCCTCATATTGAACTCTTTCTCCAGGACTCCGTTCATTCCATTTATATTGTGATATTACTTCTAACTATAAAAAATCTGTCACACTTTTCCTAAAAATAAATCCTTAGTACTTCAATACGATACTGTAAACACGTTTGATAGTGACGTTAAATTCTTCAAACAATAGCCTGAATAAATCATATGTCACTGTTACTTGTATTAATAACTTTACATATAAAATTATTAAACTTTTCATTAATTTAATAGCAATGAGATTATTTCACACATCATATCAATAACTTATTGAAAAAGTTTAAAGATAAAATAATATTCAGTATAACTATAATATGTTCTACAGCTGGAATGGCCAACCTAGATGATGTTGTGGGCCACTTTTGGGAATGCACGTAAAATTATTTATTACCATATACATTGGAGTTGGCATTTATTGAATCACCGTCATGTGTTGCCTGTTACCTTAAATGAAAGAAAGTGTTGCACGTTATTATTTTTCACTTTCTAACTGAACTGTTGCAGAAATTAGAATTTTTTTTTAAATTCTTATGAATCTCGTGGGTGGGAAAAATGTTTAAGGCGGGCCCTGTTCTACGAGATAGTTTGTGGTTATACCACAACCAGCTTAAAGACATAAGTCCAGAAGTAACACGGCACTTAAAATTTGAAGAAACTAAATTCCTTCTTATAAAAATACTTCGGTTGATAAAGGCACTTTACTTCAACATATGATAATTAGCTATAAATAGAATGTGCAGAAATAGAGGCGTAATAGAAACATTAACCATATATTATTGTAACATCTAGGCATTTGATATAAAGTATATTATGGGGCTATTATTGAAGTATTGTTTCACCGAACTTATCTTTCGATTGACATTGTCGACTTGTTTAATGTTGTAATTAAACTCATTTAATTGGGTGTTTAACGAATACGTATATACAAGCAGGATCGACGTATGCCTATAACGGCATAATTATTAGTGACATGATTTTTTTAAAAAAAGTCTAGTGACTGTCACGGTTTATCTTAAAACCGTGACCCTCAAAGGGTTTATTATTATCTATTTATCATCAACATTAAACGGTCAAACAACCGAATGAAAAATATAGTATTTTATTAATTGATTTATGTTAAATTTATTTGTGTAAAATTAAATTATTGTATGTACAATATTAATTACTTTACTATTTTCTCGTGTATTTTCTACTTACAATCATGTTTTACATAGATTCAAAATCCACAGAATGAATATGACAAATGTTGAAAGTCTTTAATCTGAAGAATTAGTAAATCGGAGACTGAGTAAATGTTCTTTATTGTCCCAAAAATAACTTTATTGTTGATTTATTAAATTATTGCTTCAAAATTAAAAAATGGAAAAATAACAAAGTATTGAAAGGAAAATATTAATTAAATAGGCTACATCACTTACAATCCAACCTAAATCAAATTGAGTATAGGGAAAGTATCTACAGTCTACAATAATGAATTATGCAATAAATAAGAGTTTTCTGCTTTGACCACTTGATGAATTACCGGAAATTTGGTTATGTGGGAGAGCTTGCGCCTGAAGTCAATGTCTACATTCCAGATCCCAGCTAAAGGTCTCTTGTGTCATGCAATATGACATTCCACAGTTGACTCGGTAGGCCCAGGCCCTCAATGAGCCAAAGAAGAAGCTAAAAGTCTCTACTAACTTTGAATTACTTCTGCTGATTTTGGAGAATTATTCATCAAACCTATCAGACCTTCCATTTTGTGTTCAGTCTCCAAATCCACTCTACGTGGTTTTCGTTTTCTCTTAGTCTCAAAGCCAATCTAGTACCGCAAGATTTTTGGTTATCATTTTAAATTTCTACTATCACATCAATCTCGCAAATTAGGAGACATATTCATCACATCCCCAGAGACAGAATTGTTTTCCAGACTATTCCCAAAGTTAATTAATTAAATCCGACAACTTCTCGTTTTATGACCGTTTGGTCTCGAACGAGTTTGTGAGTCACGTATTAAAATTACCCTTGGGAAATTCAGTAAATTATGTAGCAGATTTTATACGTATACCGGAAAGGTTATTCATTAGCATCAATAACTAAAGATAAATTTTACTGTTTTTAAAAATAACACACTATAAATTAAATGTTTTTTACATTATCTGTACGATCACCTTAAGGTATATTACTTTAAAAATCGTAAGGTATGTAAACATTAAGAGATTTCTTGTAGTATTAATATCTATGAATTATTTCATCAACAGTGTCATAAAATGCTACAAGAATTAGTGATACTACATCTTCACGTAAAAGAGGAATTTACTTTCGGGTAATATAATTGTGAATATTAGGAAATCGTTGTTCAAAATGTTCGTATTGAGTTTGGCTTTATATGGGTACGAAGCGTGGATGGTGGTAGTTGCAGAAAGGAAAAGAATAGAAGCATTTGAAATGTGATGCTATAGGAGAATGCTGAAAATCAGATGGGTGGATCGAATCAAAAACGTGGAAGTTATAAACAGAATAGGGGAAGAGCGAAAATTATAAAGGACTATGACCAAGAGAAGGGATAGATTAATTGGCCATGACATGAGGGCCTTGTAAAACTAGCATTAGAGGGAAGTATGTGTAGTAAGAACAGAAGAGGGAGGCCAAGGATGGAAAACGCTAATCAGATTAGGGATGATGTAGGATGTGCTAGTTATGCTGAAATGCAAAGGATGCGTAAGATATGTAGCATGGAGGGTTGCATCAGACCAGTCTTAGGACTAAATACCACAACATCTTCACGAGTGAAATGTTTTATGAGTATAGACGTATTATTGCTGAATAGAGTTTGATGTTATAATAATACTGTTAATATATTTGTTGGGATCTATCCAATATATCTAATGAAATGAGAACCTATGGAAAACCTGAATTTATATGTTTAAGAACCTATGTATTAGGTAAAAGTTGCATTCATGAGTGTCACGAAGAAACGTGTTTTAATTAACATAAGTTTTCCGTCAGACGTGCAACAAATACTTGGCACCTACAAGAAAGGAGAGGAAAGGTTAAGGAAAGTGAAATAGGAATGTCGTTTGTGACATCTTCCACGTAATACATGTACTATGGTGTTTCCTGAGAAAGGCATTCGAGTGTTTGACTACGCGAGGAAAGTCAGCGGCAGCCACAAAGTCTTACGAATCTGGATACGCACTTAACAGTTGCGAAACCCACGAACGGCTAGTTCCTTTATTTTCACAAAAAGAGGTTTCTAAATGTTATAGTTGCAGCTTTGAAGACATTATTCACGAAGGTTCTTGAGAATTTACTGTACTTTAAAATATTAATTATGTCACTGCTTGGTGAGCTATAACTTCTTAATTTTCATAATTTACGTTATTATTTTAATTTGAACGTAAAGTAAAATTTCAAATGGAAACCGATAGCCACTGGCTTATTATACAAAGTTTTCACAGCTTACTAGGCCTACCACCGAAACAGAAAAATAGTAATAAATAAATATTTGGATATTAATTAAAAAAAATTATATTCTCCTAGTTTACACTTTTTACGTGGGTTATATGCCCAAACGTATTCTATACAAGTGCCATTGCAAATTGAAATGAAGCTGTAGTCTGAGTGATCTGGCGATAAGCGGCTTATTTTAAATAATTTCTTTCTTTCTTTTTACTAATGACATCGTCAAGTGAGTTCTACATAATAATAACAAGCAAGTAAGCATGATCTATCTATAGTACAAAGGTCAACGTGCAATGGCCTACAGTCTGATCTACCTGTTAGGGGGTTTCCCCGCAGATTTAGCAGAATGCTGGGCAGGATCATGAAACTATAGCCAGACCCTATTTGAACATTAACATTCACATTTCTTTCCCTTCCTATGCCATTGAAGGGAGCATCACATCGTGGACGACCCTCATGCAACCTGTCACCGCGCCGTCAAGAAAAGTGTAACGTAAGTAACGTAGGGAACAAAGCTGCCACCAGAAAGTTGGGCCATAATATAATATAATTTTACGAGGTGATCGATTTTTCTTTCTCATGTAAATCGTAACGTGATATCAAAATAATTCGACAGCACCGAAGGACATGATACTGCCTGAGGATGCCACGCTCATACTTTACTTTAATGAAAGATTTTACCGTTCAGAGGTGGAAGAACAACCTAAATGTAGTAAAAATAAAATCGTCAATTCAAAGTAAACTGCAGAAAACAAAAAAAACATATGTTGGTAAGTTCTCATTCCTAACCATGACCATCAACGACTGGAATAATGGGGAAAATAAATTTAGGATAAATCTCATAAAACGTGTGAAGTGAAGTGGTTATTCTCAACATAAATCTATAGTCGAATTTAATAATTAAAGCCAAAGTGAGTTGAAGTATTAAGTTGAATTAATAGTTGCAGTTTTCTCTTTTATTTCTTTCAGGGGTATAGACATTGTAAAGGACAATGGTTATTTTTAGAGTAGGATTATTATGTACTAGCTAACCCCCCCGCATCTTCGTTCGCACCGAAATAGTTCATTTTATTTTGCCCTAGAAACGAAACAGCGGGTACAGAATTTTGATGTTGTTGAATTCGTTGAATATATAAAAATTAAGGTATCATCTATTCATGATCGCTGCAGGGCAAACCTTATAACTCGCAGTTGGTTTAGTACAATTCGCGCGGCAATTCAATGGATTTATAAATATTCCCATAAATATCTTATGAACTCTTCAAGATATCGAAATGAAACAAACAAGAAAATTTAAGTCAAAATTTCGGTTTCAATCCCTGAAATTTTCATTGAAATCCGTTAGCCGTTTCTAAGCATAAACAGATCAAGGTATCCGCATCCACTTTGGAGATTTTAACATTCGTATAGTAAAGAAACCGTCACGTAGAATTAATATATATATATATCATTATCGAAATTAAATATGCACTAATATTTAAATTAAATTGCCTTTCTTTAAACCCTCAAAGTTTAATTGAAATCCGTTGAGCTATTTCGGTGCCTATTCGGGACAAAAATGTAGTCAGACAGACAGACATTTCAATTTCATTTATTGGTATAGATAAAGTAACTGTATTATGTATCTGCCACCGGGATAACGCCCAATTGTAAACTAACAAATACAATACAATGTACACATAGCGTCAGAAATGTTTCGAGACTGGATTAATAAAAAGTAGAGAAAAGGTAATATAAAGGTTCCACATAGTCTCCACCCACTGGAGTGAAACGTCCATACAAACACATGAAATTGTCAAAAATGTCCTTTGTTGGGAAGTTAAACTCACATGTCACAGCAGCTTGCATGACGTTTACGTCATTAAAGCGATGATAACGGATTTGAAGTTGTAGGGAATAAAAAAAGTCACCTGGCTCCAATTAGGGTAAATACGAAGGGTGGTTGATTACTGGGACTTGTATTCTCACTAGGGACTGTAATACGACTCGAACCATGTGAGCGGGCGCGTTGCCGTGCAGGAAGAAAAAATCCCTATTCACCCTAAGTTGTGGACGAACCATATAAATCCACTTCCGTAACCAATATATTTTAATTCTGAGAATTTGAGTAGTAAAATTTTCCTGTGGATAATGCCGAGAACGTCAGATTGTCTTCACCTTTGAATTTGTCGACTTTGGTCTTGACGAAGCATCAGCGAACCATTTTATACTCTGTTGTTTTGTAAGAAGGTTCATATTCATAACACTAATTCTCGTCACCCGTGATGATTTTTTCCATAACAGAATTATCTGCGTTTTTATTTCTATGAATTTGCAGCTGACCTTCATCAGCTGTCGTTTATCGTCAAGGTGTGAGGGACAAACTTTTCTCTTCATCAAAACATTCTGGAGAATGTTCAGCTGTTCATAAATAGATTTTTTCTGAGAGACGAAGGTCGTTTCGCTACAGATCATAAAATTTTATCAAGTAAAAAGAGAAATCAAATCACTGCTCTTTGCTCCATTGCGATTTAGTGACACAGCAACGTTGGTCGCCCTTAACACCGTGTGATCACAACTGACAGACGAATTGCAAATCTTTTGTAAACAAAATTTTAGTTTAAGTAACCACGTCTGTGCTACACTGACGCCACTTATAAGTATTGTAAGTGTTGTTTGGCTGTGTTGTAACTTAATTTCAAGGACATTGAATTTCAGTTGATTTTGGAAATTGAAGTTAACGTAATTTTCCGTCAGAAGCGCAAAATAATTGGCATCTACGAGAAAGGAGAGGAACGGTTAAGCAAAGTGAAGTAGGAATGCCGTTTGTGACGTAATGTGGTGTATCCTGAGAAAGTCAATGGAATATTTCACACAGTATTCTTGAAATGAGTATTATTAAAGACCTTCAAGAAGTTTGCAACGCAAAAAAAAAGGAATGTAAGTAATGCAGGAACCAAAGTTTCTACCAAAGACCAAGCAGCACCTGATCAGCTACTGTTTTGTGGTAGTTACCTGGAATTTCTGATCTTCATCGGTGATAGAGGTCCACGTCGTGATTTCTTAACGGTCCGTGAAGTGACGGTGTTATAAACAAATGTCGTCTTATTGTTTTCTTGAATGAACAGAGGCAAACATCGTTTTCACCTTCCACGAGATTCAATTTGGGTTTACTTTTAAGCTTCACAAAAAAATAAAACTTGTTAAATTTCTTATTCTTTTAAATAGTTTTATATTTATAGAAATTTTGTTTTGGTAAGAGTAGAAAGTAAAGTAGTAGAACTGTACCATTACAATTTATTCAGCCTTTCCAGACTCGACTTTTATCAATGTTCTATTATGTGTTATCTGTACAATTCGTAAGGTTAGACAAGATCGTGTATTACGACAATAATTTATTTTTCCGAGTGTAATCCAAGGACATAATATTAATGGGTTGATTTTCGATACATGACAGTTTTTTGGTTTTGTAACTGTGTTTACTTACGCATCTGTTATGGAAATTAACTGTGCGTTACGTAAACAGTGCGTTCACGGGAAGTGGCCAACGAACAGGCAGGCAATTAGTGGCTTGCATGGCCTTTAACCCGAGAACGCGTTACAAAGCCCTGGACAGTGAAAGCAAACTACGAGGAGAATTCGTAATGCATTCAGCACGCCGATTTTGTATCGCTACTCCACTGAATAGCCGATAGTGCAAATGTCATCCAAACTAAGTAAAGAATCGTTATCGTCCTCAACACTTTCACATGTTTTCATTTCAAAGACCTGCAATTGTTTTTTAACTGGCAGCTTTCCCTGAAATCTGTAAATAAGCTACCATATCCACATGGAGTGTCAAAATCCTGGAAATAACATTGTATTAATTATAGAAAATTTTGCTGCATTAAATTGGTTTCCTTAATATGCCTACAGAATCATTTATATCTTGTATGCATGTTAAAATCCAGTACAATAAAAAAATGAAAATTGAACGTTATCATCATTTTCATCATTTAAAATTTTAAGTCTCCTTAGACCATCTATAATTTTCACTGCTCTCAAGTCTGGGAATTTATTTTACTACGAAGAAGGAGGCCGCCTTACTGCATAATGCTATTCTTTTTTGGGTTAACAGGTTACATGAGGGTGATTTTGAAACAGGCAACTCCCCTTTAATAGCACAGGAAGGGAATTGAAAAGGGGGCAATGAGGAAGGTAGAGCAAGGTAGCCACGGGTTAACTAGGGCCCCCGGGCTATGGTTTAATGATCCTACCCGGTGTTTCACCTAAAGAGATGCAGGAAAATCCTTAGAAAACCAGCATCAGGTCGGTCGGGAATTGGGTACTATTTTCACGCCCTTCCGAATGATGGGAGACGAATTTGCAGTGGGGTCGCAGCATTCCCTTCTCCATGTCTCCACCAGTTTCAGGAGACAGTTGGCCGACTGATCCAATGGGATCAGCGCACAACTCTTGTCATATGCCCAAGGTCTTCGTTCCCAGTACATATACCTCCTAAAATAGATGAAGGTGTCTCGGCATGTGAGAACTTTGATAAAAATCCCAGAGAGAGTGCCAGGCATTCCCGACATAATCAGGTGAGCGCCTGCGACAGAAACTCTCACAACATTATTTATATGTATAATCTTTATTTTGAGTCACATCTACTGCGAGAATAAAGATTATAAAAATATGTTACCGTTGTGCAGGCACGCTTGAAGGAGAAGTTCTTTGTAGCATATATATTCTTATTGACAGAATGTACAGACTGGGGTAACGTGTTTTTACCACATCTTTAATAATTACTTATACGGACAAGTTTCTTGATCTATAACATATTCTCAACTGAAAACAATATAATAGCGTCAATGTTTACAAAACTGTATTTACGCTACCAACTTTTTTCTGAAAAGCCTCGCAGGTAAACTGAGCTCCGGTCTACTCCCACTATAATATCGGGGAAAATGTTTATACATGACTAGCTAAATCTCCTCAGTAATACTTACCCTTCAAATATCAATAAATATTCAAGGATGATAGGTGAAGTTGCAGTTACACCTCTTCACTGTTATCGCCTTACAGTGAAATTTTTTATAAAATTTAAAACATTTTAGTTAAACTTATTTTAGTAATAAAACACTCGGCGCCTTTAAACATTGGTCGTGAAACTAAAACATTTCAAACAACAAAACTTCAGTTTTAGAAATTTATAAGACCCCCTCTGCGAATAATCCAGTGATTGTATTTCTATCAAAATTACAGAAAACCCGCCGAGAAAAATGGCGAGCGAAATTTGTGAACGAATAAACACGTATGATTATTCTTCCACGGTTTTCATTTATTAACGGTCCCTGCAATTTTAGTCATAGGAACCTTCTAAATACAAAACACAGAAAACTTTAGATATGAGAAACTTCTTGTATTAAGTTAATAAAATGAAGAGACAATCATTAATACTGATCTGACAGGTTCTCCAGTGTGACGACTTTATACACGTTCAAAACATTAATTTCAGGTAGAAAGTAGCATGAAGATATATGCTTGAAAATAATCCGAGATGAATGAGAAAATAACTGCTAGTCGTGTTCACATCGCGTCAAGCACTTGCTGCAGATGCACATTAAGCCTAATGGGAAGTTAATGTGACGGTTACTGCAAGTTTTTGTGTAAAATTTCTATTAAGAAATGTGCCGACTTTTGCTGTATATAAGCATATCTTTTGCGATCACATTCAAGATCTGACTATTGTTACATTAAGTCAACGTAAACTTATTATTATGTTTTATTGACTTCACGTGTATTAAAAATTAGGTTTCATAATGAACCCATAAAAATGACTTGTGCTATGAAATGTGTTAAGTTTACTTTTCTAAAAAAAATTCTAGTATCATGTAAGACAGTTTTTACTCTTGACATGTGAATAATGACTTGCTTTTAGCTGTCTGTTGATGAAACTATACGAAAATATAATCAAATTGGCGTATTATCACTCGTGTTATAATAGTGTTCCCAAACAACATGTGTAATAGAATCTGTCTATCGATTATGAAAAAAATTAATTAAATTGGATTTTAAGCATTCTGTTTTTTTCAAATTCACTTATCTCAATAAAATATAAAACAAGATAACTAAAATTTGTACCTTATACCTAAGAAAGCTTCTAACAAGGGTTCTCTTGGACTCACCGATCTTCGATTACGATTCTTTATAGAAACAATATCTTCCAGTAATTTCCTACACTGGCAGAGGCATATGCAGCTTCAAAGTCTTTCACAATCTCAATATAAATAAAAATACTCTCAATTTAAAATTAAACACATTCTCCAGTCTCTAAAGTAAACAAATAAAAATTAGTTGCGTTGAGTGGGACTAGAACACGAGTCCACATTTATACAGTCCATCTCTCAACCTCTGAGACCTGGCTGCAAGTTCTGAGATGTGGAATTACTCCTTTCTCTGTAAAAAAGTGTCTCTCTGTTAGTTCTGTGCTGCCCCGAATCCCCTAGATCTCGTCGTTGGCCCGATGTAAGGTGATCCAGTTCTCCTTGGTCTTTGGCCGTCATTGCTACACTGCTACATAATTCCGCGTCGTTGTCGGGTCATATTTAGTGTTCAACCTCCCCTTGAGCGTCAGGTTTGTGATGTGGCTTCATCCTCAGTACGTGGACGGTGTCGCGGCTCTTTTACTTCTCCTCGAATGGAGATCGTAATCCTTGACTACATAGATGACGTCGTAAAGACACGGTACGGTACAAAGTACTGTTTCAGGAGATTTTCCGAGAGGCCGACTTTGCGAATATGAGTAAAGATCCAGACTAGATCCCCTGGCCGGTAAAGAACTGGCCGATGTCTTGGATCGTATCGTTGTCGGACCTTTTCTTGGGTTTGGAGCGTACGTATACGAGCTTGTTGTCGGGACTGTTCGGCCCTCGTCACTAATATAAGGGTTATTCACATCGATCGGGATTAAAAGGTAATGCCGTGTCCATTGTCGTTTCTGTCTCACGACCGTGGACCGTGGACCAGGAAAAATGGCGTGAATCCCCGTTGTTTCTTGCTTGTTGGTATTGTAGATGAACGTCACGAATGGAAGTACGGCGTCCCAGTTCTTCTGATCGACAACGGTGTACATGGTCAACAAATAGCCAACGTTTTGTTTAATCTCTCAGTAAGCCCGTTTGTTTGAAGATAGTAAGCAGTAGTCATTCGGTGCGCTATTTCCCCACAGTTTATTTATTTCTAGGATTAGTCTAGACTGAAATACCGTCCCCCGGTCTGTCATTATGGTTCTTGGACCTCATACCTAAATAATATTTCTTCAACGATGATTCTGGCGATCTCGGAAGCTTCCATCGATACTAGAGCTTTTTGAGTTAATTTGTCTTCAACATATTGGAACTACTGTCTTGCGGTTCCGTCCAAGTAGAAATAGGTATTAGCAAGGCTAACGGTGTCGTACCTGTTATTAAATTTCGCAACGCCCTTGAGTCATTTCCCTGGGCCTTGTCCGGCGTCTCCTGTGAAGATGGCGGAGTTCCTGACCTGCTGCTGGGCGGCAGCGTAGGTCGGTGCGCTTCTTTCCTCTCGTTGCATGGATTTCGAATACGGTGTAAATTCCAGATACAAACCTTGGAACCTCCGGCTTTCTCGAGGCCTAATAGGAGCCAGAGTGTCTTAGTGCTCTATAGTACCTGGTGTCTCCACCAGAAATGTTACGTTTCTAAAGGATCGTGAGATACAGTAACACACACTTCTAGAGCTTATAGACGTTTATTTGACACAAAGTGCTTTACAAAGACTTGTACTGTGCAAGACTACCCCCGCTTAGAACTCCACAACAGTTAACACTTTCTTGGAATATTCCAGAAACAGAACATTCTCGAAACAGAAAATTTTAGAAACGAGAGGTAAACAAAGTAAATAAGGTAAACAAAGAAAAATGGTTACGTTTTGTAGGACTAGAACCCGAGTCCACATTTGTTCAGACCAACTCTCAGCCTCTGATATCTGGTATTATGTACGAAGACAAAATACTTTCGTGTTAGAGAATTATACCAACTGTATTACAAATATTTCCACTTTTAAAAATTTATCACTATTATGTTGACGAAATTGGATATGTGAAATTTTACGGGCCATGCCATTTGCCACAGATACAATACAATCGTTATTTATTAAAAATTTGAATTGTTATGCCCTGTTAAGGGTGATGTAGCACGTAAATTTAAATTTAAATAGTTACTACTTATAAATGTGACACATAAATTTATATGAGCTTCCCGAATAATATGACGAATAAAACTAGTTTGATTCTGGAACCATAATATTGACAAAGATCATTCTATCATGCTTATTTATTTACATAAAAATAATAATTCAATTAACGTTTGCTTTTCACAATAATTAAATCGAATAAATTTACGACCAAATACAGACAAAGCTTTTATTTAATTGAACCAACGTTTAGTCTCCATATTTGGAACTATTTATGTTAAATTTTGAAATTTAGATTAAAAATGCCCTTGTAGGAGGTCAAGTTTAGATTTTTATACGTTTGGCTTCCTTTATCAAAATTTTACATTACATGAGGAAGTCCCAAGTATGGTGACAATGTCGGATCAATTAAATAAAAACTTTGTCCGTAATTGATCTTAAATGTATTCTATTTATATATTAAAATAATGGCCTTAAAAACATGTTAATCTAATAAATATTCCCATATCTGAACTGTTTCTAGAATGCAACCAAGTTCATCCAGAATTAAATAACTATTAAGTAAACTAGCATATTTATTCAACATATTCTTCTGACATGTATTATAAAACTTACTATTACTATTTGGACCCTTATAAATAATTTATTCTTTGTTATTCGCGATTAAATATCAATCTAATCACCTTTCATCTCCATAATTATTTTAAAAAAAATCATTTTCGCATTCCCATGAAATATCACAATATACGTAAAATATTTCCTAACAAATGTACTTGAAATAAAGTTGGTGCATTTTATAATTTAGCGTAATCGGAGGAGTCGTGAAATTCCATGATATTTTGATCTTTTCATTCTTAATGAAGGCTCTGATCACTTTGCCGTTATAGGATCAGTTGAAAGCTTCTTAATTTAGTGGCGCTATTTTGAAATTATACTCAACGATACTTTCGACATTTCACTATGTAGTGTATGCTTCCACAAGTCTTTACGTTTAATAACGGAACCTGCTGCACAAGATATTGAAAGTATCATTCAATCAGGCACCATCTCTGCATATTAAATCATTCTCAGCGAAGCTGTGCGTCATGGCGGTTTCCCCTTTCGAGAAGTCACCACTCATTTAGAACGTAATGGTGTGCTTAATGAGTTCCGGGTGGAACGCAGTTTTCTTTTTGTGAGAGTACATGGCTCTTATCATCAGGCGGTACTTAACTTTGTTCGATTAGAAGAAATTAATTACCTAAGAAGGCAAATGATTTTTTTTGTAACGATCTACTTCCACTGATAATTATTTCACTAAGAGTATAGTAGTGTCCTAGAACAATACCTCTTATGGATTCGTGATTATTGCTGCGGAGAATAAATTACATTGGAGTCCACTCTAATTTATTTATATTGAACGATTAAAGTTATGACGTCTAAGTGATATTGTTGAAATAAAAACACAAATAGATCATCAATTATTCGCAGTCCACTTTATTAGATTCGCGTCGATTAAAAGGTGTTTACAATACACAGCACCACATTCGTCTGTAAAACAAATATACAATAGTCTCTAGATCATGCACTCTACCAATCACAAATAATAGAAAGAACAATATGAGGAGTTACATAATTTCAAATTACCTGACAATATTTAACATGATATAGTTATAATGTAATATGTTCTTATCATTCATTACAATATTTACATTTATTTTTTAATTCGTCATATTAAAAACTTACTTCTCTAATTAATTACATATTTTTAAATTGTTAATAAATAATAATCAAATTTTCATATTGAAAACATGAATATTATTTCAATTGAAATCATAATCCACTTTTACATCCACTGTACACTTAAAACAATGTCACACCAACTGGGACAATTTGTGGTCTATTTCACGTTTTTCAAGCGATCTGAATATAATTTACTGCCTTTCCCACGTCATATTTTTATTAAATAATTGATTGATATCAAAGAAAATATGTATATCTTCTGTAGAACTTCGTTTTCCTGTTTCCAATTTCCCCTATTCCCTTTCTCATCTGTGTAAGAAAAAAGTACTGCTAGTATTAGCTTGTAATTTTTAAAAATTGAATTTAAATAAATTTTCATTTTCAGTGTAATTCCTGTCATACATATATATATTTACAATCACCATTTTTGCATAAAATTCTATAATTGAAATTTTTAAGATCATTTAAATTAATTTTATTTATCATATTGCCAACTAGTATCTTAATATCATTGGCTGACTTAAGAAAATTTTTATTTTCTCAAAAGATATTATCTATACCAATAAATAAAATTGAAGTCTCTGTCTGTCTGCATGTTTGTCTCGAATAAGCTCCAAAACGACTCAATTCAATGAAAATTTGAGTGTTTAAAAACAGGATATTTAGTTTAAATACTCGTGCACATTTCATTTCAGGAGATATCAACATATTATATATATATATATATATATATATATACAATAAAGTTTATAAAGTGAATGCGTGTTGCCTATACTCTGGATCTATTTAATCTCCAAAGCACTCCATCTATTGTTGAGGTAGGATTCGCGTCGTGATCAACCTATTGTTGGCAGATGGCTAACTCCCTGAGAAATAATAAACTTCTCTTGATCGTCTATACGATGTATACGTAATTTGGATTTATTTGTCACGTCAGGTAAATTTTAATATTTTGTAATTGCTTATTTTTATTGGCTCCGAAACGTATTATAGCGGGACCTGTTCTGAACCAACTCGAGTTATAAGGTTTACCCTGAAGCGATGATAAACAGATGATACCGTACTTTTTATATATTTTATTAATTCAACTTTATCAAAAGCTGTACCTGTTGTTTCGTTTTTTGGACAAAATAAAAAACTATTTCGGCACGAACGAATGATAGTCCTTAATAGTTTCAGGATTTACTTACGAACACCACAAAAGTTTAACTATAATATTGCATTGCATGCAATGCAAACCATTGCAATACAACTCTGAGGACATACCAATTTAAGCGGAAGGCTAAAAGACGGTTGGAATGTTTGGCCATTGTTGGGCATGGACGAGATATATTTAGGCCCATGGAGAGTTTACGGGACTACTGTTTGTCTGCACACATTTAAAATTGCCTGAGAAGGAGTTTACTTGCACAAAACCTTTTTCTTTGTCTCGATGCATCTCAATGCACACATCTGTGGAAATCTAGTAACCAGGGAGTATATAAATACTTTTGCAAAATAAATCATCTTTATTTGATGGAGCTGTCTTGGAAAGTGACGAGCATGTGTGCAGTTGCTCAGTCTTCAGTGGCTTATGGCCGTAGCCTCAGTAGAGAGAGGCTATAACCTACCTTAATAAAACAAATGGTAGTTATTTCCACTTTGTACATTGAAGTTATGCCGACGTCCACCTGCCAAGTCCTCTCGACATTCGCTTACATTCATGCCAGCCAGTCGCGGTTATAATTGATGCACATGCGGTCCGTAAGATAGAAAAATGTATACCTTGCACAGCCAAAATATAAACCATATCCAAAATTTTGTTTAAATGTACCGGTTTACCAACCAATAGGACTCTGGGATTATCGAAATAATTTTCATTTCCATTTGAAATAAGTGTTTGTGCTTCCGTATAAAAAGTAAATAGTAATAACAGTAATTTGTTCATTTAAAATAATTTTCGATTATCTACTTAAGATTTTATCACATAAGTAGCGAATTCGCTACATTTTTATGTATGAATAGTAATCCTATATATGTATGTATACATATATATTTTTTTATTGTTTAATTATTTCTCTTTTCTTTAATATGTCTTGTTCGTGTGTGAATGTGATGTCTTTGGTTATCATTACATATTACATTTGTTACATTTATGTATTCTCTACTATTGTGCGTGTTAAATGTGCATATTTTTTACTCCTCCTATAACCTCAATAAAGGATTAATGGAACCAATAAATGAATGCAAATCATATATTACTACTATCTGGGGACCCGGCGTTGCCCCGATCAAAACATAACTAAACCGACATCGAAACCGTCACAATATGAACCACAAATATACTCCTAGTATCTCAAGAGAGTCGAAAAAACCGGTAAAATAGCAGGAATAAATATATTTTCAGAATTCTAACAGAATAAAATTTTTCTTTCCCTTAATGGTTAATTTGTTTACTTACTACGCATATTAAATGTCATAATGTAACACAGCGACTCACATTATAGCGATTTAGACACCAAACTCGATAATTTCCTTTATATTTTCATATTAGCAACTACTAAATTTTAAATTTTAGCTGACGTGGGGAATAAAACCAATTTAACTATACGTAATAACGACGATCCAAAGAAGTTAATTTTTTCACAGCTTGCTGCAAAAATAGATAATAAGTGGAATAAATTATATAAGAACGCGTATAGGACTTAAACTCGCAGTTGGTTTACACGTCGCTTTCGCGTAGCAATTCTTATACATCTTCCCGTAGAATTAATATTTTATTTATATTCATATTACATTAATAAATTATGTATGCACGAATAGCTAATTAAAATCTCATTTTCTTAAACCCTCAAACTCGAGATAAACATACGGGCAGACAGATATTTCAATTTTATTTATTGATATACATTAGGATTCACTCAGTAATATTGAAGTATTTAAATACTTGCCAAACTTCACACAATCATTTGAAACGATTAAGAAACGTGCCTATCAATTTTCAGATACTTTTTTGATCAATTTTTTGATGCTTCACATATTGAAAATTATCAATATCTTCAAAATTAATAAACAAACGTCTATATGTGAATCAACCCAAGATTAGTCCAATTACTTTAATTTGTTTCTAAATAAATGCTTATCAATTAGATACACAAAAAATATTGCATAGAGTTTAGAAAAATGTATTGCGTAAACTTGTCTGAAAATTAAAAAATTAAAATTAATGCGTATAGCTGCCGAAAATGAAATTAATTTGGATAATTAAAATAATGGCATTGCAAAAAATTTCACCTTCATTCAAAATTTAAATCACATGGAATTTTATACTTCATATACCTACTTATAATTCGCTAAATGTACATTATTTCTTGAATCTTCAGAATGATACCGTTTGATAACAATTATATTTTTTCAATGTAATAATTAATCCAGTTATAAATCATTTCAGTCCATTTTAGTTTATATCTGTTACTTTGTATTACATAGAATATTTAAAAGATAGTAATGGTTTTAGAATAAAGATTTGCTTTACAATGAATGACACATAACGGTACTGTTCAGTTCATTTTTATTCAATTTCTGTACTCAACAAAGAAACGATACACTAAACATGAACTTAAAAAAATTCATCACGAAAGTTATTAGTTTTATTTTAATATAGGAATTGTCCTGTGAAACTTATTATTTTTATAATTACCCCCACCCCTTCCCCACCGTTTCTACGACATTCTGATTTTAAATGCCAAACCACGATACCTGTTTTTTTGCAGCCACTTAAAATTTGACTACATTAACTCCCACTCAAACTTCTATGGTGAAGGCGTTAATCATTTATAAGCGACGTGCAAACATTCCCATCTTTGTTACATCTGAACAAATATTGTCAGTGATTCAGCCATTTTGTCGTGAAAATTTGTTGAGCAAACTACTTCTGGTACCTGTTGTCCTCAACAATAAACCTTTCTCGCTAAACAACTTTTATCTTCCCAAATATATAGCTATTTGATTAGTTTTTAGTTAAATGAATTTATAAAATAAAATATATATAATATATACCAAATTTACAGTTTAATTTGTAATTCAGACGAAAAAAATTTATTGTTTACCAATTTTTAAAACTTATAAAACTTATTTCGGTTACTAAACTCAATTATACCACAATTTTAATTTATAAAGAGATGGGTGCCCAGCGTTGCCAGGTAATTCATTTCTATTAGCCCGCTGCACTATTTAATTCTCTGTCAACACGTGATTAAACCATCAGATAGATCGTCACAGTTTTTTAAACTTACTTTTCACGTCCTCTTTAATCGAAATCACACAAATAAACGCGGAAAATAAAATGTCATGTAGGAGGTTAGATGGAAAGTTGTGGAATGAAAATCAGTATAAATCGTAATTGAAACAATGCACATTTCTCATTTGCACAAAATATTAATTTCAAATACTTACTAATTGATAAATAACTTACTTCGCATGCACGCAATTACAATATATGGAATATATCAGAACTCATCAATCTGAAATCGAAATGTCAAAACAATGCCAAGCTACACCGCAATGAAATTGTACATGTATTAATTCGTAAATCCAATGACACAGACTATTCAAACTGAAATGTGAGAAATCCAAACAATATATAAAAAATTGGTCGAAATATTAGAAAAACGTTTCTGGATCTCGACAACAGACCGACGTACCTTGCCCAACTATAGCTAGTAACCACCCAGGAGACCATATAAATGCGTAAATTATCATCAAAATCCTTTTAGGAGGACAAGAATTACGAACACACGCTCACCGGAATTTTATGAATAAAGATTAACTGTATTCTTAGTTTCTAAAATTATATCGATTACTTAATTAATAAATATTATGACCATGACGTTTCATATTTTGTCCGTTTCTTTTAATAATTTTAAAAATAAACCTATTTACTTATAAATTAGTTTGTCTCCATCTAAATAAGTTTCGTTATATTTTATAATTTTAGCCCTCGATAATTATTATAATACTGCTTTTATTATAAAAATTTTCAAATCTTCATTTTTATTATGATTACTATTCTTGTGCATATCATGGCGTTATTGATACTGCCTTTAACCAAACAGTTTGGCTGAGTTATTCTACCACTTCATTTTCTTTCTTAGCGACCACAAACAACATTTTAGAATTATAATCCATGAAATATTTTATTTGCATGAAGTTTCTTTATTAATAGCCTAATCTTGCACAACATACGTCGTTTGCATACTTTCCTCTATTACGTTTCTGTGTATTTGTCTTCACATGACTATGATTAAGAGTGATTATTTAAGAAAAATCCATTTTGGGATACTTATAGAATATGATAAGTGAGCAGTGTCCAACTAAATTTACGCGTCTGAAGACAGCAAACACAATACAGTCACGGAATCGTGTTCTTTAGATTAGCATTTTAATTTAACATATGATATTTTGATCGTTCTTTTTAATCCGATATTAAAAAGCGTACCGTAATTCAAATTTATGGAGACGCAGAACTGAGCTCGTGTAATTAAATTGTCATCTAAAGCGAATCGTTTAAAAATAATATAATTCACATTATAACCAAATATAAACATTACACCAGAAACAATAACAATTTTTAAAATGATTACTATGTAAAATGATAGCAACACTGTGGCAAATGAAGAAATCTGTAAAAGTCTACATTTATAATTTCATCTGCATAATACACAATAGTGTCTAAATTTTAAAAATACCATGTTCTAAAACCAAGTTAATTCACATTTGTTATACTAAATTATTTTTCCATGGTCCTTGTTTTAAATCACGTCAATATTAGTAACAACCCGCGCATGAAAGCAGTCTGTAGTGCTTTACAAAGAGTACTGTTCGGGAGAATTAGTCGTAGACAAAGAACTTCCCCGATATTGTAATGGGGGCAGTCCGGAGCTCAGTTTACCTCGAAATTTTGTTGAGTTAATTTGGTAGTGTAAAATCAATTCTGAAAACATTTGTGCTAGGAAATATATTGCTTTCAGTTCATATAATGTTGAACATCAAGAAACTCATCCGTAAAATGTAATAGATAATAATAAGTATAAGGTGTGTTAAAAAGAAGTTGTCGCAGTCTCAATATCCCGTTTGTATGTATACAAATAATATTTTTATCAATGATAGTAGCGTTCCGGCAGACGGTTGATGGGGAAGTTATTCCTTAAACGTTAATACTTCCCTTCCCTTTTCCCTACAGCGCATGTAAACGTGGCATGTAGAATCTCACGAACAGTATGTGACGTGAAACAGAATCCTGTGCGTGCAAATTGCTTATTACTGATATATTTACTGAGATAGCATTTGTAAATGTACGTGCTGTAGCACATGAGCACACATCCTGATTAAATTGAGTGGATACTAACTGGTAATTAATACCAAATTATGCAAAGATTTTTTAAAATTTTTATAATTTAATAATAAAAGTTTTAATTATTTTTATAGTAAACATCAGATTATATAAAAAAAGTGAAAAATGGAAATGACTCATATCTCATAGTTCAGCATAAAATGACAATTCTAACTGAAAAAATGCATTGTCTGTGTGGTGATCTGACTTAATGACTCGCGTGCATCACCTTGGAAATTGTGACCAGTAACTGCTGGGACATTTGGCTTCGGGATGAATAATTATGTCGAGTGGTTATTGGATGCTGAAGTTATCTGCTTACCCTCCTAGGCGTAATTCTATGAGTCCTGGGACTTTAATTTATTCTCTAGGGATTACTTAGCTGAGGACTGTTTTTCAGTTCAAAGTATCACACACTTTTCTTCCTTTTCTGTTTCGATACTTACCGGTGACTACATATTTCACAACTTCCCCAATCATGCTTCTTCAGCACTTACAAATTACTCCAAAATCTACTCAGCGCCCAGTATTTATTAATATTCGCTATTTGAAACGGGCTTCTCCCTCATCAGTCCATGGACTTGATTAGTTTGTCCTTTCCAAAAATTAATTGGGCTTCCGATATTAAGTCGTGCCTCCTAATGCTATTTCAATTCATATTAGACAAATCCACCAGCCAAGCAATTCCATATTACATATCGTCTTTCGCAGTTCCGTTCTTGGTTTATTTTGCCCCTTACAGATCGAATTGACCTTCCTTCTACCTATATTTTCCAAAAAATGCTGGTGCGTTAAAGTATTTCATTTATGATTAAGAGTCACTAGAATAAACAATATCCGCTTTAACTGTAAATACATGAATATCATTTCGTTTAAAAATATATCTATTATAAAGGTTTATTGAATACGACGATCTATAAGCCAGATACTTCAAAGCACATTCAGATATGGGAAATATGAAGAAACGACTGACTCGTTAATCGCTGTGTCAACATAATCTCTCTTTACAGCCATTAAAGCTAATTTTACTGGTTATTTTATTGCCATACTATTGAATATGACGAGTAAGGAAGGCTGTATTTGGTAAAAATACAAGTTGACGAAGCAGTTATGTTTTGACGGTGCACGGTTTTTTCCCCACGTGCTGTTGCATACTCGCGTTCCTCACGTCCTACTCTAACAGACTCATATGGGAACAACTATTACGTAACGAAAATTGTGGTATTTGAGGCTTCCCATGTTTATGACCAACAGTTGTACAAAGGAGTGTAATATTACGTAATATAGTGAACGGTGCTTAGGAAATCGCGTGACTGTTTGAATGGATGTTTCAGAGAAGATTGACACGTAACGGCAGCCGCATGCGACAAGCTGATTGTTTAGCGTTCCGAGTGGCGTATAGTCTGGTGTCACAACAAGCGATCAATCAGTGAGCACGCTCCACGGGACCTGTCAATTCAAATCAGACTCCATTATGTCAGGAGAACGTTCTTCTTAAACACAGACTTGAAGACAACCCTCGCAAAAATTCCTAAGTGAATGGCTGCCATGCAGTCAACACGTACATAACACCTACATAAAGGTTTCCTAAACTTTTTCTGCAATGGAATAATTCGCAAAATCATACATTTTAACAATTTATTTTTTTTAATGAGTAACTCCTAAATGTAAAAGTTATCATTTAGTAATTGTTTTTAAATAAAAAACTGAAATATAACAAACACAAGAATATGAATAAATAAATCACATAATTATTATTTTGGATCCTTGAATTGCATATTTTGTTGATATTAGGCACAATATTTGTAAGTTGAACTCTAATATCTGGTGCCTGTTACTGCAGTATCACTGCATTTCAGCTGAATAAGACAATCCCGCTTCGCATAAATAGGTTATAGAAAACTGAAGTAAAACGGTAATAACTTGTTTTGAAATATTGGGCTGATCTTTGTATTTTTGTTTCAAATTAGAGTCACTGATTAAATCAATTAGATTTTCATAGTTGCTTGCGCTTAAACCTACTAGTTTGTGTGTCGCTGAAAATCGATTCTGCATCCAGGAATCGTCCTTATTAGTTTTTGGAAAATATTGCAAAAGAGTTGACTTCGAGTTCTGTATGTGTTCTAAAATATTTTGGAAACTTCTCCATCTAGTTTAAAATTTAATTCATTAAAACATTCATGTAAGGCAGGAGAACAATTAAAATCATTAAATTCAGCTGATGAACCCAAAATTATATTTATTTATCACGGGTTGCAATTTCATCTCTTTTACGAAAAATTGTAATACTTGTTCGCTGTAATGATAAGTTAATTGCATTTTGTACAACTATCTGCCAGATATGCAAGTTTCATCAACCATGAAGGACTTATTAAAACGTTAACAAAATATTGTCCTAAATTACTTTGTACCTTCAAGAAGACCAACAACTCACTTCCAAGTCAAATTAGTCTTAATAGTACTTTTCTTCTGGATAACTGACTCACTGAAATATATAAGAAAAGTACTTTGTGTTCTCTACTCATTACATCCCACAAAATATTAAATAATCTGGATACATAGTTAATCACTTTCACGGCTTCGTTCATAATTTATTTTGAATTTCTGGAATCACCATCTGAATCAATTGTTGCTTTTCTGCTTTCAGTTCGAATAAGTCATAAGATGTAAACGTAATATATTGAATTAAATTGTTAACATAATTGATTAGAAAAGATAAGACCTAATATAATAAAATTTAATTATTCGATACTTTGGCATAACTGCATCGAAAATTAAATTGAGACAAACATCATCAAGGTATTAAAGACGTTTCCACATAAACGGTAATCAAAATACGGGTAATTATATTTTTGATTATATGTTTACACCTAATGTTCGTGAACTGAGGCCAATTTCAAATAAGATTTCGAAAAACTTGAGAAGCAATATAAAATTTAAAACAATACTCAACTAAATAAAAACCCGTGTTGGTTGATATATACTTACTTTTGTTGCTATTTGTGTCCTGTCGAGAAGATAACACACGCCATGACATGAAAATGCATATGTTATAAGAAATAGTGACATTAACAATAGTAATATCCAATTTGTTGTGGTGAGCTAAAAATATCAAATTAAAATCTAAATATTTAGCAAACTTAGATGTGTCGTAATGAATATTACGGAAAATACAAAGTCTGCTGGATGGAGTTGGCTGATTTAATTTATTGATAGTTACTGTCAAGAAAGATGGTGCTTATTTAGAGACGGTCTACTTTACTCATTTGTATTGAAGATTTTAAACGAGCAGCTGCTTAATATCCGTAGTGAGCGGACAAAATTTAAGTACAAAATGTAAAACTGAATTTATATGCTACTAAATTCAGTTTTCCCAAAATAATCTCCAAACGTTAATTTATTCAGAGAGAAAGATCTGATAATATATTCGTTTCCTTTAAAAACATTTTGCAATCTACAGATTCCCCTAAATGGGATCCAGCCCGTGGAGGACTTCTGCCTTCATCCCACCTTGTCCTGGCGTCTTTTATAGATTGATTACGATTTCCTATTTACAACATAGTTTTCTGACTTTAAAATTTACAACCATAACCGTCACTGGAGATGGTTTCTTCACCTGTACATTCAATCGTCTTTTCGGCTGAGGGAGTCAAGGAGTAAATATGATGAATTGCCAAGTTTTACGTCTGAGGAATCTAAAAAAAGACGAAACGTCGCTTTTGAATAAATAGTAATAAATTTCTATTCTTACTGGTCTGAAGCAACCCTCCATGATAACCTATAATGCGCAAGCCTTTTCATTTCCTAATAACTAGCAAAACCCACATTATTCCTAATGTGCTTAGCGTATTCCATCCTTTCCTTCCTCGTTTGAATTTACCCCACACACTTCCCTCTAATGCTAATTTTACAAGATCCTCGTGTCTTAAAACGCGCCATATTAATGTATCCCTTCTCTTAGTCAACGTCCTCCATATTGTTTGCTTTTTCCCGTATTCTGTTAGGAACTTCCTCGCTTGTGATTCTATCCACCCATCTGATTTTCAGCATTCGCCTATAGCACCACATTTCAAAGGCTTCTATTCTTTTCCTTTCCCCAACTCCTACCGTCCACGTTTAGCACTCATATAACGCCACGCTCCTTACGAACATTTTTAGCAACGATTTCTTAATATTCACACTTATATTACCCGTAAGTAAAGCCCTCTTTTTCGCGAAAGCCTTCCTTGCCTGTGCTATCCTACTCTTTATGTCTAGTATAATTCTACCATCTCTAGTTATTACGCTTCTCAAGTAGCAGAATTCCTTAACTTCCGTCAAAATATCCCTTTCCAATCTAACACCCTTTGTTTTTCCACTGTTTCCCATACTACCTTGGTTTTGCCTCTATTAATCCTAATATTGAACTTTTTCTCCATTACCACGTTCATGCCATTTATTATGGTTTCCAAGTCTGACGTATTGGCCGTGTTTTTATTTATTACATATTTCCTATTTACTTAGGGGAAGGGTTAACCCACATTAGCTTTCAGCCACTATCAAGGATGGATGCTTTCCTCGAAGAGACATTAAGGAGCCCATGTTAGGATCTTCCCACCCCCGCGTTAAACCTCCATCCTTTTTTATATATTGTACTGATCGTTCCCCTCCTTTCAGCAACGATGTTGTAAGGGTCCACCTGAATCGAGTATTCAACCAATGTTCTCCAGTTCTTCTCCTTCGCTTCCTTCAAGTTCAATTTGTGTATATTTTTCTTTCTGGGATAGCAGACCTTTCCTACCAGGATACAACGTTCTTCTGCTTTTCCTGGCAAGGTTTTCCAGCTGACGCTTCTCTTTTTCCATTTCGTCTTTCCACCATGGGGCTTCGCCTGAGGTGTTTACGGCAAACTTCCTTTATTCACCTAGTGATGAGAGTAGTATCCTTATTTGGATCACCCCCAAGTAGGTGGGCACAGTAATGACCTATGAACCACTGCACATCAAAAACTATCGGGCAGAGGTCAATTAATGTGACTTTTCCAAGAACTGTCCATTGGTGGATAGAATCTAGGGCATCTCCATATTTTGGTAAAAAATACTTTCTTATACACGCCTAAAAACGTAAATAATATAGTATCATTTATATATATTATTAATAACAGTTATTATACGGACCACAAAAATCTGACTTAAAAACATATATCTAAGAACATAATATTTATAGACTATGGATACAATTCATATTTGTAAATATAAAACAAAATTTCCATAAAATAACATACTAAAACCAATAGCTGTGCAAAATAATTATTAAAATAACTAATTATCAAAAGTGAACAACTAAGAATAAGACAAGCTGAAAACAGAAACAAGATAATTGGACAGAGCTGTTGTTTCCCGTAAATTTCTCGGAGAATTTTTAGGTGTCTCATGAATTCCGGTTTGTTGTGAAATTTTTTTAAGTGATATTTACCATGTTCGCAAAGGATTATGGTACATATAAATAGAGCGCTGAAGTGGAGTTGCAGCTGTCGGCGTCGCTCACATCTGCCACAGGGAAAGCCCCGGAGAAAGTAACCAGCCATTGTTGACGGCTTTGCTTTATTTACAGCGACACATGCATTCTTAGCGCGTAAATCAGTGCACGAGAAGTCGTGTTTTAGTGTGCACTTGGGTCGAACAACTACCGCGCAGTATATAAGTTATTCGTAAGTTATTACATTACTGTGAAACCAGGACTTTTACTGCATTTTAAACAACTTTACTACAAATCCATTTAAGCTATAATTACTACTCTAATTTCTTTAATTTTATACGTGATATAATAACTGGATTCCATTCATATCTTAATTCTAAATAATGTTAATATCCTTATCTATTATTATTTTTAACACCATCCTATTATTATTGTATGTATTTATTTAATCACCAAATGGGCAGAGAACTGGTGGCAGACACAATTAATAATCAGGTCGTTGAGGACCATATTTAACCTATAATTAACAATATAATTGTTACTTCAATATAAATCATATATACAGCTAATAAATAAATATATATGGAATCATATTATTGGAAGATAAATTTTGAAAAGGAATACTATTGTTTTTGCCTGAAAAAGAAAACACTGGAAATATATTTCACTTAAGTATATTGTTAGAGGTTTCGGAGCACCGATCACTTCACTGTATTACACTACACTACATTAAACTAAACTATATTCACTACATAGTTTAGATTAAGTCTAAATTTTCTTTCCGCTAGAGGAGGTTTTCCAAATAACCCTGCAGGCAAATTAATTGTTCTATTTTAGAACTTCTGTTTTTTGCTGGCTCGCTTTTAATTTAAACAAGTGATCACCCCTCCCGTACCGACTCGATTCTTTCATTCTATCTCGGATTGCTGACAAGGTCTTCTTGTCTGTAGCGTATCCCACCATATCGATGAAATAGAACCATTTTTTTGGTTAACATGCTACATGAGGGTGAACCAGAAACTGGTAACTCCTCTTTAATAGCTTGGAAGAGAATTGAAAAGGTGATATGCGGGAGACCCAAAGGCTAAAATTTAAGTTTACTACCCGGTATTCACCTGGAAAAATTCTAGAAAAACTGTACCAGGTAGGTCCGACTTGTCTCACGTCCTTCCCATTGACGGCAGAGACGTTTACTGTGCGGTCACAACATTCCGCTCTCTGTTCATCGTCAAGTTTAGGAGGCACCTGGCCGACTGATCCAATAGGATCAACCAACAACTCTTACCGTATGCCTAGGATTTGCAATCTCCTAATGGGAAATAAGGGTGCTCAACACGGGGGTATTTTGAAAAACCAGAGAGAACATGGCATCTTACTCCTTAATGTTCTTATCTATTTCCCAACTTTTAATTGAGTATTTTCAAAAAGAAACATTTCTCACTCTCAATTGTTTATTATAGATTTTTTGGGCTTCATGAGGGTGGTCCTGAAACAGGCAACTCCCCTTTAATAACACAGGAGGGGATTTGAAAAGGGAGACCAGGGTTGACTATGGTCCATTAAATAGTTGAAAATCACCTAAAAGAGGTGAAGGGAAAACCTAGAAAACTTGCATCAGGTTGGTCGTTAACAGCTGGCCGTTTGATTCAATGGGATCAGTGAACAACCCTTACCATGTACCCAAGATCTTTGACCCTACTTCATATACCTCCATTAAGAGATGAAGATGTCTTTGCTTGTGAAAACCTTGAAATTAGAGAGAAAACGAGGCATTCCCTAAGGTAATCCCTCTTGCTACTCGGTGGAGATATACCTACGAGAGGAAGCTCCCACAGGTATCCTTTCAAATAGGACACAGAGTGATAATGGAGCTTATCTTGGGGGATGTCAAGTTCTGTCGCTAAGTTTAAGGTTCTCACATGACGAGGGCCCTTCATCTGTTTTAGGAGGTGTAATACTTAGGGCATACGGTAAGAGTTGTCCTATGATTCTGTAGGATCATCGACTAGCTGTCTCTTAAAAGTGGTGAAGATATGGATAAGGGAATGCTGCTGCCCCACAGCAAACTCCTCTCCCGTTTTATTGAAGGGCGTGATAATAGTATCCAAAAGCCGATCTAACTGGTGCAGGTTTTCTAGGGCTTCCCTGCATCACTTTTAGATGAATCACCTGGTAAAATCCTTAAACTATAGTCCGAGTGAACTAGTGCTACCTTGCTGTACGTTCCACATACCCCCTTCTCCACCTCCTCATTTCAATTCCCTTCCTATGCTATTAAATGGGAGTTGGCACATTCACGAATTTTTCAATGACTGGTTTATATTATCGTTGATTTAATCTTTGACGATAGAATCATAACGATTTCCCTGGAGATCGAACATAACGACGAGTATTCTCTTGAGTAACGTGCAAGTAGTGCTGTTGTTTAATTTATTTAGACATTGTCCAATGCATGTATTTCCGCTAGATTAGAGCGTAAAGATACTAATTAAATTAAAGAGTTAGTTGTACACAAAATAATATATTTCAAAAATTCACGTCGCCAATCTCTGCCCGAACACCCTTTCACGTCGCTCTTAACAAAAGGAAGACTGGGCCCAAAATAACTCAGTATTATTCCGTCGTTATAATTACAGTTGAAGTCACCTCGGACTTTCCGGATCCAAAGGCGTTGCAGCAAGCGACGAACAATGGCCAAGCCGTAGAACGCGGAAGAGACTACTTCATTGTACTGTCAGACCCTGCAATATAATAGATACTTGCAATACCGTGACAATTCTAAGAGGAAAACGACCTGATGTAACAACTGTGTCCACTTCCAAAGATTAGATCGTATCATTTTAGTTTAAAAACACTAGTTATTGTCACTTAAATTAAAAATTCTACGGTAAATTAAAATAGACTCTACACATGTACCTTAGATAAAGACGTGTATTAATAATTGTACAGGTTTAGGGGGTTTTAGTAACAAAAAAACAATAGATATAATCATCAAAATAAAAGACCTTATATCAACTTCTGATGCAAGCAATTTACAAACGATCTGTAGCCAATTAAAACAGAAGCGCTGAAGTACAAAGGGGAATAATCAGAGAAAAGTACAAATCCATAATAATGGTGTGCAACTGCACTGCTGCTATTAGCCTCAGACACAGTTTTCTAAACAAGCTTTGTTCACCTGTTATTAGTGCTGTTGTTGTTATGTTCAGTCCTTAAACTGGTCTGAAGCAACCCTTCATGCCAACGTATTCTGTGCAAGCCTTTACATTTCTACATAGCTATTACATCCTACAACATTCGTAATCCGGTTCGAGTATTCCATCCTTTGCTACCCTCTTCTGTTCTTATTCCACACACTTCGTTCTAATGCTATTTTAGAAATACTTAGGGCAAACGGTAAGAGTTGTCCTGTGATCCCATTGGATCATCGGCTAGCTTTCTCCTCAAAATGGTGAAGATACGGATAAGGGAATGCTGCGACCCCACAGCAAACTTGTCTCCTGTTTTATGGAAGGACGTGTAATAGTACTCAATCGCCCGATTTACCTGATGCAGGGTTCTAAGACTTTCCCTGCTTCCCTTTTAGATGAATCACCGGGTACGATCCTTAAACTACAGTCCTATGGCCTACTAATGTATATCTTCTCTAGGTTCGCCGTATTATTCTCTTATTCTGCTTAGAACTCCCTCATTAGTTATCATTCTTATACAGCACCACATTTCAAAAGCTTCTATTCTTTTCCTTCTTCAACTCCTACCGTACACTTTTCGCACCTATATGACGCCACACTCCAAATGAAATTTTTTAAAATAATGATTTCTTAATACTTATACCTATATTAGCCGTAATTTTGCGAAATCTTCGCTGCCTGAGCTATCCTACTCTTGATGTCTACTATATTTCTACTATCTCAAGTAGCAGAATTCCTTAACTTCTTTCAAAATATCCATTCCCAATTTGACATACTTTGCTATTCCACCATTTCCCATACTACACTTCATTACCTTGGCTTTTTCTCTATTAAACTTCATGTTGTACTAGTTCTCCAGAACCACGTTCATAAAATTATTACGGTTTCCAAGTCTTCTTCGGACTCCCACTAATACTACAATATCATCGCCAAATTGTAGTGTTTTTATTTTTTCTCCTTACAATATGATTTCTTTTCCATATTTCTTTTTAACATTCTTCATTGTCTATTCTATATATAAGTTAAACAGCATATCCTTTATTGATTCCTGATTTCTCTTCTTGCCTTTCAATTCTAATAACTGCTGAATGACTTTTGTAGAAGCTCTGGATAACTCTTTTGTCTCGACATTTTATTCCAGTTCTCTTATTGGCCTTATTAGTCCTATAGCGCTTATATCTTGCAGACGACGAACTTCTAATAATGTCAAATTATTCCTTACGTCTATAGCGCTTAACACAATATTACAACAGATTATTGAAGTGTTAATGGAAGAATTTTTAATTTATAAATTAATAACATCCAACTTTGAAAAAAATATGTTCAACTAAAATAATAATCAAATAAAATTTAAGTTATTTAGGTGTAAATATAAAATTTTTAGAAGTTATTACGTTAGAAATATTATCTTTTAAATTTTAAATATAGATTGTTATTTCAAGAAATTAATTATATTGAGTCTAGTAAAAAGTTTATATTTTGGGGTTCCAATTTTTATTTTATTTATATCTTCTAATTTTTCATCTTTCTAAAATATACTTGGCTGGTGAATCTATTTATAATTTTATGAAGTCCGTTAATATAAATATTGATTTTTGGGGGTAATGGGCTACATGAGGGTCATTTGGAAACAGGCAACTTCCCTTTAATAGGATTGAAAATGAATTAAAAACGGGTATTGATATTTTTGCGTATCAGGTTACAAGAGGGTGATTATGAAACAGGGAATTACCCTTTAATAGCATTTAATGGAAACTGAAAAGGACGTGGAAGATAGAGCAAGGTAGTCAAATGTTTACTAGTGCCCTAGAGCCATTGTTTAACGATACTACCTGATTTTGCACTTACAGTAGATGCAGGAAAAACTAAGATTAAAGTGTTTCGGTATGTGAGAACATTGAAAACTCGTATTATATAACTATTCAACTATCTTGAGACACTGACAGAGAAAAACGTAGAGCATCTAGAAGAACTTCAAGGGGAGCAGCAAAATTTGAGATATGGGAACGAGGTAATGGCCGAGATGAGGTAGAAGAATTAGGATGGGAATCGTTGGCAACGAGAAGGAAAATAGATAGGCTTTGCGCATTATTTGACCCGTACACGAAAATTGAAGCATGGAAATACATGCGAGATAAGCTAGAAAAACCAACTTATATTGGGAGAGCTGACCACAAACTTATATCAAAGCGAAACCGAGAATTTCCTGTCTTAAACAGAACGGCAACAACGTGAATTTTTAGAAGTAGCTTACACAGTATCATAATGTGAAGCATTACTTTTTAAACTAAACATAACACTAAATTTTTGGCCAAATTTCTCGGTCACTATTACCGTATTACAAAATTGTATTATCGTTTACTTACTCACTTATTGGCTATTTATATGCTTTCTTACTGCCACCGGTAACCATCCCATTCGCAGAAATATACATGAACAGAACACTGGAACCAGAAAAGGAATTTCCATAGCTACATTTAAGATACTTATCTGCCTTGAAATTTCTATATCGCAGTCTTACTTCTTCGCTAATTACCTGTGCCACCTATTTAAATAAGTTGTTACAGCGTGAGCTAAGTTTTCATTGAAGTAGATTCGATGAACTTATAATACTTTAAGAAACTGTTTTCAAATATCTAGTTTCCAGCTAGTAGATATGAAGGAATCTTTTAATATAATTACTTGTTATTCAATTTCTAAATTAATTCACTTGATTTCTATTTCAGATATCATTGTTGTGTAATTTCATGTGTTAATAATTACAGACATTTTAATTATCCAACAATTGTGTCAAAAAATACTACTTCATATATACGTAAATTATGTTAGCAACCAAACATAGTCTCCAAGTTTTATTAACAAATTAGTTAGGTAGCTTTCAAATATATAGTCATATTAATCTCAAGTAACTCAAAGTTAATGACACTGACAACGCCGTTTGTTCGCTGACGGGCTTCGGAGAGTTTAGAAGAGACCCCAATTTTGACCGAAAATCATCTTTAGCTACGAGGTGCATTTTTGGATGAATGACTATATTAACAAGCACAATTTCCGTATGTGAGACGACGTTAACCATACAAGGTTCACCAGGTGACAATGCATCCACAAAAAATTACCGTGTGGTGGGTATTTTGGGCCGGGGACGTCATTGGCCCGTGCGTTGATGAGGCCATCATAGTCAACGGCGAGCAGTATAGACCGATGATAACTGATTTATTTTGGCCCAAATTAAACGATATGGACGTAGACAACATGTGGTTCCACCAAGACCGCGCTGCGTGCCACACAGCGGACTAGGTTATCTCTCGCAGAGGTGACGTGAATTGGCCACCAAGGTCGTGTGATTTGACCCCGCAAGACTTTTTCTTGTGGGGTTTCTTGAAGTCACAGGTCTATGCTAATAAGCCACAATCGACGGATGCCCTTAAAGTTAACATTACCCAAGCCGTCGCTTTAATTAAGCCTGTTTTATGCGGCAGAGTCATTGAAAATTGTACCGCTCAGATCAGTGCCACTGTGACAAGCCACGGCGGATATTTTAACGATGTTATTTTCCATACATAATGGCATACATGGGTCTTACATATAAGAAAAGAATATCGTTAATACCTCACAAGAAGCTTGTTTTATTCCATTTCAACATCGACCCGCCATTATTGAAAACCCATATTACAAGCTTAAGTAAAATTTATTTGTTTATAATATAGAAAACATTAAAAACAAAAATATGCAATAATACGGATCGCAATATTTTTTTTGGAAACTTCATTTGTAATTGGTCTATATTGGACAGAGTTGCTGTGAACTCAAAGGATGTTTTTAACTGCTTTCATATCTTTATCCTCTTTACCTAAATTTTATTTACTCTGGCATACTGTCACATTTTCAGTTTACTACCCTTAGACTTTGTAAATTTGATATCGTTTAAATTGTTTCCACTGAATAACCAACAATACACTCACGTTCGCGGGTTTATTAAAAAGACTACATTAATCGACTGGAAAAGTGAACCTATCTGATCCACTTTTATATTTTATAGCCACTTCCACTGTGTTACATCTGGAACTTAGGCAAAATGAAAATTTATTATAATTTTATATTTATTATAATATTCCAACTGTCCGATATTATCTATTAGAATTTCTACTACGTTACACTACTTGAACTTGAGGGAAAAGAAACTTGTACCTACCTTCGGAACACGTTCTATCAAAATTATTTTCGTCTGTATAAATAATCATTTCATCTTATTATTAATATGAAATTTCAAGAGGGATATTTTTTATTGATGTTATTTGGCCAAATTTTGAGCTGTATTTATCTATTACAATATTTTTGGGCTCTTTTTAAAAATTAATATCAAATATTTCATTATCAATAAAGAGCTGTGGTAAAATATTTAAATCAACTTAAAAAGATTAAATCACACTTGCAGGTCGGACTGTTGATGTTCCCTTTGTCGAAGGAAGAGGCTCTGGATCTGGTTCTGTTCGGCGATATAGGAAAATCCAACTTTCCTCCTTATTCACCCCAATACATAGTTACTACCACTTCCTTTCGTCTTACAAGCACGTCCGAAGTTCTGCCCTTCCTTGCTTGCTCTTCCTTCTAACTCAAGAGTAACAATGCTCACCTCATCTGCTCGCCTCCCTTAAAACTCTCGATCAACACTTACTTAATAATTGTTCATTTTTATCTTCTCTCCTGCTTCATCGCCCTTTGATCAACTCTGCCCATTTTTCGTGTCCTCATCTCCCAGATAAACTCTTATTTTATCCATCTCCAAGGAAAATGGCCACCCCCACGTGTGTGTTCGCCAATCTTTATTCGTCTACTGTCAAGCGGGGGAATTTTTTCGCTGACGAAGGAAGCAGAACAAGTCTAATCTTTTGTAGCTGTAGGCAGATGTTTTCCACCCTGAACTCTGGCGCCGGGTAATTCCCACCTCTTGCCTGTCTGTCTCCGATAATTTTCGATCATTTAAAATCTAGAAAATGTGAATAAAATTTGGGAGGGGTCCTACTGCGCTACAAGCGCAGGGTCGCCAACTATTTAATAATCACAATCTTCACAACTCAACTCTAAGAAATTTAGTTTACGGTTTTTCTCTGAGCTTAAAAAGAAACAATTCTTATCACCTTCTATAACTTAAATACAGCGAGGGACTGAGGATGCGGATAAATAGCGAAAAACAACTATTAAATCTATGCAACTTGTAATAATTTTTATGTCACAGCTATGTTACTAGTATACTTATTGTGTTCTTATGCCCAAATCGATGAAATTATAAACAAAAATGCCGATGACGTCATAATACGTCACGTATCGGGATTAATACGTGGTTTTACTAGGAACCAAATAAATACTATGGTACCAATAATGAATAACGTTTACATTAATTTTCACAAATAAACTAAACAAGTTTGAATAAACCTACACAAGTCAACACTATACAAATCAAACTTTTTACCCTTATTGAGGTGATTGTAATTTAATGTCCCCTGTTATAGGCTTCCCAACCAAAGCATTTCCATCAATCTCTGCCATTTAAGATTCGACTCTCTCCATCTATTTTTGTTATAAATCTTTACAATATCCGCCATCTGATCTCCAGAGACGACACACGTCCCCGCCAAAGGTGATATGGCAAAGATAGTTTCCTGTGTAGTTATACTATAAAGTGTTATTACAAAGTAAACTGCATTATTATTACCTTATTATAAATTACTTTATTACATTTTACCTGTGTTTGTGGACAGTTAGTTTTTAGATGTGTAAAACTATTTTATTGCTTTAATATTTTAATTGTTTAATTATTTAAGACTCGTTGAAATTATTTGACTATAATTTATTCATGATGCTAGGTAGTAATCAGTCAAATATAAGTAAATGACTTTTACTTATGTTTAACCGATTATGACTTGGGGTCATGAAAATGGGTCAGCTAAATGATTTTATTGCATTTTTCTTTTTGCAAATGTACAACTATACTACTTTATTAGTAAACGAGAAATCTTCACACTGATCCTTTCTAATTATTTATTCTCCCTTTATTCACCTTGATATCTTCTGAATATAATCAAGGGACAATAGGCTACATGCCAACCTTACTACAGCCACATTATCTACGTTGATCTTGTGCGTGTCACTCGAACGCAGCATAAAGAACAGTAACTTATCTTGTCGAGTGCAGGTGTGCTATGACACGTAATCCTCGACGAAATTTAACACCACTCTCGTTGCTCTACACGTTTTTTTTTCGTTAGCTTCAGAAATTATTCTCCTAAAAAATGTGCGTTTCATCGCTCAGAAATTTAGTAAAAAAAATCGTAGAAATGCAAAGGTGAACGCCAGTACAAAGCATTATAATTGAGTAATGTTCAAAAATCATTGTATATAATTTGATGCAGAGACAATGAAATATATCAAAAATTGAAAGTATTGACTACATATTCCACACTGTTAGTAAGAATTTTTCATTGAATTCAGTTTATATAAATGCCGTTGCTTAATAGTTTTGACTTTCCAAGATTAATTTACCCAAATACCTATGGAGTATACTCTGAAATAGCAAAACATAACTCTTACTCATTTCCTAAATTTCTATTCCTTCCTCTAATAAAAGTATTTCTTCTGTCACTTTTTCTTCTGATCATTTCAGAAAATATTAGATATAATGTGCCTTACACGACTTTGTAAGTAATATGCCGGCCTCGCATATTTGTCAAAATTTAGGCCTAAGATGTGGAGTAGCAATTACATAATTATCCATATTGATATTGTTTTAATAAAATATATGCAGGGTTAACTATATTTGAAAGAATGGCAGAGCTATTTTGTTTTAATTTTGTATTAAAGATTTATTTTGTATCAGTTGTGATACAGTAAACAAATTTTAAGTTGACATAAATCTCGTTTTGAGTTAAGAAGTAAATGTAAAATCATAAATGAGCTCGATGGATCAGATAGTTTAATTCAAAATTTGTTATTTTTAATAATTAACAATTTTTTAGGTTTTAATGTTTTTTAATATTACGGCAATGTAATCCATAATCCTTAAGATTAGTAAAGGGGGCTTAATACACTTTTGAACTACAATCATATTCAATTTTAAAGATTAAATATCTGATAAATCACTGAAGACCTTTTAAAAGGCAATCTAGTTTTCTTTGACAAAATTATCAGGATTAGATGTTACACTTTTCAATAACAATAGCTGTAATTAGAGAGTGACAATTTAGAGTAATAGAGTTGAACTCTGTTCATTTAGGTTAAAGCCTCGTGGGTGATTTATTTAGTAATTAAATTAATAGTCGTTTTTTAAATGGGACTCTTCAGTGCCTTATAATTATAATAATTTATATATTTTTTTCAAAACTATAACAATTAAAATGATACATGCCAATATAAAGTGAAGAAACACATTGCATTTCGCCATTTCACACTTGCGAACGTCTTAATTCTTTGAGATATTAATCGAGCTCTCTCGTTTTAAATAAATATTCTAGTTGTAACAGTTTGATTATTCAATTCCCCGCTTCAAGTATCGTGGACTTCAACCATCACTACTGACACAAAACGTCCTTTTTAAATTCTTTTGTCACTAATACGTATTGCCGAATCTAGATACCAACTTTATATCGTCTGCAGATCTGCATGAAGTTTGCGGATGTACACGTGGCGGAAACAGGAAGGTGGGATAAGTTCAAGGAGTTCTCATAAATGGTTCAAGAATTTCATCAGTCAACTTATTGATTCTTGGGCTATCCATGGCCAACCTTAGGCATCGGTTTTGTAATCTTTGAAGGATTATGGTGTGGGATTTAACTCATAGGTAAGGATAGGTTATTTTATGCATCTTACTCAGGTATTTTGCTCTTATAAGGGGGTACAGGTTAAATATTAATTTTTTGTCTAGTAGGACCCCGAGGTATTTGCAAGAGTTTCGCCAGAGTATTAGGTTGCTTTCTATTGTTAAAATTGGGAATCCTACCTCTAGTTTTCTACGTCTGTAAAATAGCATGGCTTGATATTTATCATTCTTTAATTTCATACCGTTTTCTTTTCACCATAAGACCATTTTTCTAATTGAACTTGGACACATTTTACGAATTGGTAGTACTTCTCCGTGGTGCAGAAGAAAGTTCTATCATTCTACTTTTTCCCATATTAAGCTGGTAATGCCAATAATTAAAATAGTACCTCTGTTCCGGGCTAATTCAGCACCTGCCAGGTGTTTATAAGTTATGAATAGTTTGCAGAAGCTAAAGTTAGGAGGAAACTAAAAGAAAACCCCAACTTTAACGCAAATGATAAGTAATAATATTGTTGAGAAGCAGTTCTCGAATATTTAAAGATTTCGGTCTTCTTTGGAATTTTTCTGCCAAATTTCATAAGATTTTGGTATAATTTATTTGCAGTTTCTAGGAGAAGGAAGAATTTTTAGTGAGTTTCACTATTCCATCAACTAACGTATTGATGTTAGCCTCAATGTACAGGTCTGAAGGCGTAGTTCTAAATTTAATATTCGTAGCCCATGTAAGACATCTGCTTTGAAATCTTTGTAGGAGTTTAATATGTGTAGAGGCCGCCGACAACAGTAGGTGAGTACTGGTCTAAGTATAGTTTTTAAAATAGTTGTCTTATGCCTTTTACTTAGATTTTTATTTCTCTATAAGGGGAAGAAAATACTGGCTATTCTCCTGTATTTTTTTAATACTTTCCCGGATATGATGATTGAAAAGAAACTTAGTGTCAAGTAGGACCCCTAGATATTTACATGTACCTTGCCAGGGTATAACATTTCCGTCTATAGTTAGATTATCGAAGTCAGGAGAACAGCATGGCTAGACATTTTTTTATAATTTAATTTCATTCCGTTCTCTTTACACCAAAGCACAATTTTATTTCATTGCGATTGGACCTGGGTGGTAGCTTGAAAATAGTTTTCTATTGTGAAAAAGAAGTCAGTATCATCGAGGAATTGTAATGTATGTACGTGCTCTGTTTTAAGAAGGTCGTTTATATACATTCTAAGTAGAATTGTTGCGAGAACCGAGTCTTGTGGTAATCCTATTGAATACGTTCCAGCTGATGAGTGAAAACCTGAGATCTATTATCCAGGAAATATTTGATCAGAAGGGTTATGTTTAGGGGTAGGTTAAATGTAGCCATTTTTGGAATCAATAAACTGTGGACGACATTATAAAAGGCTTTCTCCAGGTTCAGGAAGATATCATTCTGCTTGAAACGTAATACTTGAACGCCATCTGTGCGCGCTCCACAGAAAAGTCATGGCAGTAGCTGGCCTTAGTTCACGCGCAAGGAATGAGATGTAGCTACCTACCAGCTTTCCTTCGGAAGAATTGGACGCAGGGGGTAATCGTTTTATATACCAGCATTAAATTGATTGAATGAAACATACAACAACAATATCTGAATTTGTATCAATATGCCCGTCACGCGATAAACAAAGAACTCCTCCAAATTGCTTTACGACATAAACATGCGTTGTTCTCAATTAATATGGACACTATTCATTTCAAATATAATTTTGGATACCTTCCACATGCATGACATCATGTGTTTTAAGTGGCAGATGTATAGTTTTGTTTCACATCAAATGTAAAATTGTATCAGCATACTTGGCTCTGTTGTGATTTGACGAATAAAGACTTTCCACAAAAAACCGAAACGATTAAGATTTCACTTGGAATAACTAAATTATAATTAAAAAACAAACCAACATTACATAACCGATACTAGTAAAATAGTTTTTCTCTAGGAATGTGGTAAAACTGTATGTTGAAATAATACAGGGTTTCCATAAAAGGATGTCGCAGTTATAAAAGTTAATACTACCAACTGTAAGTGATTAATTCCATGTCAACTGACCACGGGGTTCCCGCGATTATTTCACAATAAAACACGATGAGGCGATATTTGTCCATATTTGACCCAACATTTTAGACCTTCTACGTCGAGATACCAAAACGAAATATGTTTTCTATTAGAGAAAATCCTCATCTTTTTAATAGTGTCAACTAGAAAACGATATCTGGTGTTCTTATGAACGATTATACCTCTGAAAAAGCATATTTTTGGCGGTTTTCACTTTGGCGCCATGTTTGGCGCACCAAATCTACCAAATTACGCCGTAAATCTTCTAACATGTAGACATGTAAACTACAAAATATGAATACCGCACGTACTTTATTTATCTTAGCAGGATTCTTTGAAAATACGAAAAACAATTGGCAATTTTTTTTCACCTACTTTTTGGGCTCATAGCTGCCTGGGAAGAATTTGATATTATTTTCGTAATTTGCGCATGCGTTTGGACACGAATATTCAAGGTTCATTGTCTAATAACAGCCACAATATTAAAGCTCAAAAGTGGTACTTTTGAAACGACGTCGTCTCCGACGAACCGCAGTCTTCGACGAAAAAGCCCGTATCTCAGCCAAAAATGCAAATTCCGAACTGAAATTTTTCATATGTTCATCTAAGGCTTCATGGCACCAAATCTTAAAAAATATTATAAAATCGGAAATGGACGCTCGGGGATCGTTCCTCAAATCAGGACACTTGACATAGGATGACAATGCTAATTGTACAGTGGATCACAATTAAAGAATAACACAAACAGTTTTACATGAGCACATGCGCGGCATACGAAAGCATACGTTGTTTTATTTATAGGACCGTGGGCTTACGAAAAGAAATAAATTATATCGTCAGGTGAGGCCTACATTCAAGGCGTCAAACCACTAGCAGGATAGTTTCCCTAAATTAGTCTATTCACAGCAATTTTCCTTTGTGTCGTTATAAATAATCACATCTTCGTTCCGCATCTGCCTAATGATTAGTCCTAATTGAGGCAAAAAATTAAATAAGCTATAGCTTTCATTACACCGGACTAGTTCATCAAAGTGTAGGAAGAATCAGGCAGGATTGTATGCTGTATAGTTAAAGGCGCACATATTGAACATCTGTGAGAAAAATTTCGTTGTTTTATCTTCAATTTAATGCTTGATTGGTTTAAATATATTAAAATAACTGACATACCATTAACACCATACATTATTTTATGGACATCAAACAGCGTCTTGTCACTACAACCCTACAGTCTCTTCTAACCGCAGAAAACATATGAAGGACTTTTGGAACTGTGGTATCATTGTCAGTAATATTAAATTATTATTCTAAGCGTTACAAATCATATGTGGGGAAAAGTTTGAAATTAATACCCCGCTGTTTTGAGACATAAAGGTCTTGTAAAATTAGCATTAGAGGCAAGTGTGTGGGATAAGAACAGAAGAGTGAGGCCAAGGATAGAATTTGATAAGCCGATTAGGGAGGATGTGGTAGCTATGTACGACGGAAAGGCTTGCGTAGGATATGTTAGCATCGAGGGTTGCATCAGACCAGTCTGTATATTGGATCTTCCCTCTTTATGTCAGTGATAACAAAATCATTGCCATAATATAACCGCGTGCTTTTTAAAAGCGTGTTCTTTGCACATTTTAGGTCGGTTGGTCTTTCCTACTGGAACATACGCTGTTTGTATAGATTACTAATCAGTGTTAGCACTATCGATGTTTATTGGGATATGGATACTTTCATATATTTAAAATATATTTACTTCAACATAGTCTTTTCGTTAAGTTTTTCAAATTTCCTTCCATTATTTTCCTTTTATGTGTATCCCATATGGGATTAGTTTTAGATTTGGTCTTAGGATTGCTGGTGTGATTATAAATGTGTGTTTTTATATTTGTACTCGTGTGTGTGGTATACATTCTGGTTCAGTCTTTACGAGGAATTGAATTGTACAATGTCTCCCATCCTACTCGTTGATGTTTTATATTCAATTTTATTATTCAATCTTTTCATTAACAAAAATTCACAAAAAAACCTAAGAAGAAAATCTTTAACAATTAAAAAATAATTACCTCGTATCTGTTATCCTTTTTTCATATATCTGTGTTGAAAATTTAAATTCATTTATCCTATATTTTAGGTGTTACTTTGTAACCTTGCGTGATAACATGCTTTCCATAGACGGTATGAAACATTGTGTAAAGATGAGGTAATATGGATTACACTAATTTTCAGACTTATCGGCTATTTTATTTGTTTAGATATAATAAAATATCAGACGAATATCTAACTTAAAATGTTTCTTGCTATCATATCATATCATTTAGATCTTTAACTGTCTTTCCCCAACATATTACTGGAATTTCATCTGAAAAACTGATCGAAGATTTTCCCGGTGTATATTCTGGATAAATAGTTCTTGGGTTTCCACCCGGGTTTTAACCGGGTGAGAAAGACGCCAGAGTACGCCATCGAAACGTTGTGGCTTAAGCTTAATTTAACCCCGGTAGAGACCGAAGTACTTTTAATCCATTAATGTATATGACATACAGTAATCAAAGAATTGGCTTAATGACTATTTACTTTCTCGTAGACGATTGGTAATCCCATACGTTAAAAAAGTTTAATATTCATTTAAGATTTAAATTGATTTATAAGTGATGTTTTTCTGCTGTTTTAATGGGTGTCAATAATGCCAGACAAAATAAATTTATGCATTACTTCATCAATAAAAGTCTGAGAAAAGTGTATATTGCTTACTTTGTATGTAGGAAGTAATTTTGTTTTAAGAAATGAATATTTCTACATTTTCTACTTTTTCGTTTTATTTTTACAGAAATATCCTTGAAATGGAGAATATTTTCCTTTTATAAAATATGAGGCCACTTCCTCTTCACGCAGAGAACGGTACTGGAAGATGTTACTACAGAGCAATAACCATCAGAAAAGTCTGTTATTATTTTGAGGCCAGTAGTTTTCCTCATATTATTATTGAAGATGGGTTCGTAGTTCATGTGACAGTTTTAAATAAAATTAAACTTATAATCTTTGAGTAGTATTGGAAAATCACGCTTGTATTAGTAGGATCGATTGGCCGTATCAGCAATACTGTTATTGACATCTAGTTTTTATAAAACTTATAGTGTTTTATTTTAATGAACCTGACAAATGTTTTTTTTGTTTATAGTTGTATCAACTACTTTGGTCATTAGCGCCATGATTAAGCAACAGGGAGCTTTCTTGATGACTATTAAATTATTTACAAAAGTACACAGAAAGATATTACAAACATCAGTGAGAACATCACCCCTTTACAAGTGAAAACATTCGTACAAGCTCATAGACACTTCATAAATTTCTTCAAGGAGACCGAATTCTATGAATTTTAGTAGACTGTGAACCGTCACCAGAGAACAACAAACTGCGCGTCCGGAGTAGTGTGCCAGCATGGATTTTCTGGTGGTGTCGTTGCGGGGGAAGTCAAAAAAGATATGCAGAACCGTTAGGGAAATGTTACACTCGGATCAAAGAGGTTGAGGACACCTAGAAGCAAGAAGCTAATGATTAGAGATGTCTTTCTAATCTCTTTGTAGCTCTTCATTCGTTTTTCCCTCTTCTATGTTTGTTTCATCTTTCTATCATGCGGTTGATTCACCTTATCACTGCGTCTTTCCTTGAGCAGGTGGGTAGATCCGAATGTTTTTTTTCGAGCTTATCTTGACCTCTTCAACTCAGTTCTTAAGTGTAGTGGAAACCTTGGTAACCCGATAGATGACCGATTTTTTCTAGTTTAGATTGGTCTCTTGAAGTGTGATTGTATCTGGCATGAATTATTTTATTAATCTCATAAAATTGTCTTTTCTCCTCTTTAATCCATTTAGGTTCCATAAAGGATGATCATGGTGGTTTTTATATTAGCTGGAGGAATATACATCGGAGAGTTCTTCTCTTGAGAGTCGAGTTGAGTTTATTCTTCACACTTGCATCAGAGGGCAATTTATGTTAATGATCTATATGAACTTTTCCGGGGAAGTTTGATAATCATTTGTCAAGTTCAGTGGGCGTTCAGCTGCAACTACATTGATGATGAGAGTCTGCCTTAGAAGGAATGAAATAGGGAGGTTCTTTTGTTTTGATTCAAATGTTGTCCGTGCTAGTTCCAACGCATCTTCAATAGGCACCTGTATCCGAGTCGAAAATCGTGATTTTGTTTTCTTGATCGGATTGTCCAAACGTGTTGCCTCAAATTTTGGGAAATCAGTGCGACCCTGTTCGTCCGTTTTTGTGAAAAGTGAGTACTTGGACGATTGTATAGAGTTAGTGTCAATAATGGAATGCACGTCCGGAGGATTATTCTGTGTATGTGAAGAAGCGCTTTCCGTCTCCAACATAGTAGAAATCGGCGTTTCCTTCTGTGGTTTCTTTTGTTGTAAGGTACAGTCCGTTCGAACAATATCCTTGTCTTAAACAGAAGTAACAACAATCTCTTTCCGTTGCTAGTAGTATTCAGTAGTTGGTGATTTCGTGAGAGACGAGCAAGGATTTCGATAGAAGCTGGGCTGTGTATTGGGTGCATGAAAAAGTTTCTTTCGGAAACCTAGAATAACTGCTAACCCACTATCAGATGTGTTGGTCCTCATGGCCGTGATTTTGGAGCATGAGACGAGATTCACTTTGCTCAACATTTGGCAGCCTGGATCTCGGGGGTGTTTGGATATTAAGTAGTAGAAGATGAAAATTCACTGCTCAGTGGTAAAGTTAAAAGCGCATGTTTTTCTGTTATATTTGCAACTTCTTGCGTATGCGAAACTGGGGTTTCGGCGGTCGCTATAATAAAAAGTAAGCATCGTGCGAATATTAATCGTGGAACAGATGATTTGTAGCTGTATGCACTTTGGTAGTGATAAACAAGCTCATAGATTCCATTAATAGCTTTAATTACACCTCTTCAAAAAATTGTTTCTGAATTTAAAATACGCGATTCATTTATAATTATATTTTTGACAAAACTAATTGCATTACCAGCGTATTTCAAATGCGTTCAATAGCCGAAAGTTTTGTCTTAGTTGCGTCGCGGAAAGCTGGTTATATAATAAGGGTTACAAGAACAAAGTGCTCTAGAATTTTGAATCTTTTTAGACAATTTTCTTTGTATAATAAGTTAAAAATAAACGTTTTCCTACCATTAAAATTTCAATTAATTTTTTTCTATTTTAAAGTAAAGCTCTCATTAAATTTATATTTCATTTTGTTGTAATTAATAACTTCAGTGAAATTGAATTTTTCGTAGAAATTCAATGCATATTTCTGGAAAATTGCCACGCATTTAAATCAATCAATATGAACATGGAATTGTTGTAATTAATATTCTTAATTTCTAAAATTTAAATTCAATACTCTTTTTAATAATTTGTGTATTATATTATTCTTTGGTTGCGTGTGTCCTGTATATTTAATAATATGAGTTTGTTTTCCACAATGCGTATAATTTTTTAAAGTTTGATCGGTTATTACTTTTGTAATCTGTACCGTTCCTTGTTAATTTGGGTTACAGAGGAATTCAAACAAGGGACATGTTACTGTACGATTACTCTATTGCGTACTTACAAGCAATGAGCCTCTTGGGAAAATTTCGAATGTTAGAACTTTCTGTTTTATAGCTGGATTATAGTTGGATTCTGTGGAGTTATAACTTACCTCTGTGGAAAAGTTACCTAAAACTAATTTCTCATTATTTGTAGATAATAAAAATAAAAATTTGCAGACGTGCAATTAATTTGTCATGCTAAACTAATTATTGCTAATGCGGAGACTTCGTTGACTATATAAGAAAAATACTAATTTTATTTGTGATACTAAACTGAAAAGAAAATTATCTTTTTATTGAACTACTGTAGTTTCGTGTGCTGTGTGTAAGTTAAAAATTCAATTGTACGTGTGGGTTAACTGCTAAGTTGTATGAGGTTTGCAAGAGTCCTGAGACAACGGTTGAGCAACTATATGTGAAACAAGACATTATAGAATTTAAATGTAACAATATGTCAGATTAGCTCCTTGACATTAAGCTGCATATTTAGTGATGTAACGTGGATCTCTTCTTATTCTTCTCCCGAAGATGAAAGCTCAGAGATGTAATAGTAACTGTGAGTCTCTTCGTTTTCTATCCTCCATCAACTGTAATGAAAACAAACTGAAGTAACACGCTAAATTCTGAAGTCCGCGACAGGAAAGTCTTCTCTGTAGCACGTGTTGCCACCTTGCGGAGTTGTAGAAAAGTAAGTCTTGATTCCTACAATACCTCACAGATAACGTTCGTAGGCTATTCAAATTATTAGGAACCTATATACGAAAATAGGAAATCCGAGAGACAGAAGCAATTATCAATGCAGAAAGTATCAGTGAAATAATGAAATAGATAAAGATAGGGATTTAAAAAATTAAAACAATTTTTAACAGACTAAAAAGGCTAAATCCAACATAGCTGAAATATTAATAATTATCGAATCCCTACCAGACACTCGGGAAGGTAAATGAGAAGCATGAAATTATTAAATGGGAACGCAAACGAACTCCAAGAATTATTAACGCAAAAAAATATAGACATTTCTTATATTTCGGAAAATCATTTGAAAGAGACTGATAATCTAAGATTTAAAAACCGAACAATGTACAGAAATGATAGAACAAATACTAAACGTGCTGGTGGGGATACAGCAATTATTATTTAGTCTAGAGTACAACTCTCCGAAAAGTAGATTACCAAGAGAAGATATAATCAAATTAATACACCTACATGAAACAACTATAATAGCAGGGAATTTAAATGCGAAACACCATGATTGCAAGAGTAAAACAAATAACCAAAATGGAATGCTCATCAAGGAAAAACTTTTTTCCGCTACTGTAATAGTCACAGTACCAGATACTGCAACCCATTTCCCCCCAGATTCTCCATCATAACATAGATATCCTCGACATTTTCAACCATAAAAAACATTAAAATATCCGAAATCCATAACCTAGCTGTACTTACATCAGACTATAATCCAGTTATAGCAGTCATCAGAACAGACCCCTCACAAAATCCCAACCAAAAAGAAACTGACTGGGTAAAATATAGAAATAGGTAAAAAGAGATAGACATTATCAAACCCGCTACTACTTCAACCGAAGAAAAGAAATCAGGTTTTACAAACTACAAAAGGAGATAAAGAAGAGTTACCAAATCGACACCAAAAGGATACCTTTATCAATTCCTGATCTACCGCAACCCATCAAAAATATTATCAGGGCAAAGAATGAAATCTGAAAAATGATGGCAAAAAATTGTATATGATTTAACAAAATACATTGAATTAATCTTGAATTCAAATAGACCAGACGCGAGAGGTTAATGCATCAGCAAGGTGTTGTCGATCCTCATCCTTGATGTCCTTGCTGGATGGCCTATTGATTTATGGCCGGGGGAATGAAATCCGGGGATTGCAGGTTGAAACGCCTCCAGTGTCACTTCCACGTCAACTATTCACCCAGTACGCATGAATTTCATGAGCCTTTTCATGATTGAGAAAATGTTCTAACGAATGAATGAATTTAAATTAATTGAGGCAACTCGAAAGAATCAAAGACCAAATGAGTTCGAACGAAAAAAATTGAGTCCAAAAAGAATCTGAATGAATTAAAATGAATCCGAAAAGAGTACTCTCCCCAAGGTGTGCGTCAGTTTTCCTGTAACGCTCCTCCCCCGCATTTGAAATTTTACCCCCGTTTTAAGTCGTGGGCGTGATAATTTTCGACCTCCTTATGGAAGGGGGAAGTTTGATGTATAAATCTTCGACGTGTGTTAACCAAATTCTTGGGTCACTACTCTGCGGGATGCTTAGTCTTTGAAGTAGATTTATTGACGGCGTAACAAACGGAGAAAACTCTTCTTTTTGAGAGACACATGCCTTTATTGTTTCCACTTCCGAATACACGGGGGTTGAAGTATTAGCTTTGTTCAATCTTGAGCAATACAGAGCTGCTGAGGATCCATTACCGGGTCAATTCTCTTGTTTACACGAGCTTACAAGATAGATTCCTGGTAATTACTATGTCACTCGATGTCTTCAACAGTTTTGGACTTCTCGAACCTCATCCAATGAGATAGTAATGTTTCCTCGCTGTACGATAAAATGACTCGTAATTCGTCATTTAAATAACCAATCGGGTACATTCATCGTCCCGACTCCGTCAAGCTTAGTTCTAACTCTGCATATTATATCAATTATATATCTGCTAACTTAAAAATTAACAAATAGGTACCTGTCATTTTAAAGTGATTTTTTAAAAATAATGTGTTATTCGTCATAACATAATTTTGTTTTATTTAATTTAAAACAGAAACTGAAATCGTATTGTTACATATTTTGTGGAAATCGAATTGTGTATCTATATTTTTATAGAGGTTAATGAATAAGTTTAAAGCAACTTTGAAATATAGAAAATTTGAAATCAGGGAAATTGGTCAGTTTTATAGCCAGTTGCCTATGCTGTAGTGTCTTAGGAATCTTAAATTATGAGGAAAAGAACCAGTCACAATTCTTTTATTGATTCGATAAGTTATGGTTTCACAATGAGATTAAGTTAGAGCAATATCCGCAGAGTTATTAATCAACCCACTAATAATTAAAAACCATTATTTCTACACAGATTGACTATTGAAAATGGATTACGCGTATGTTTGAACAGAAAAAAATTGAGTAATATTGAATAGTACAAAAATTATTTTGTCCATGACGATAAAATTTTTAAAAACACATCGCTAATTAGTCATTTATTAATATTAATATTTCATCCTATGGAAATCCAGCGTTTTAAAATGTCAAATTATAAGGTATATAGAAGATAAATTGGTAGAATAATAATTTAATAATATCATCATATGCGTATGCCCTCCATGCAATTAATCTATATAATTAAAAGTAAATCATTTTCAGTAACATAAAAGATCTCGCGCGTCATTATTATATAATTATATGATTAAATAGTAATGATTACTTATTTAATTAGTTGCAGCCGTTGCCTTTCAACTTTCGGCAATAATAATGTTAGTTGCGTTATATTTTAAACTTCTACTTTTGTTCAGTTTGATCGGTTTTTATTCCATGCATCATTAGTCAGTTTGTTTGTGAATCCAGCTCATTCATATAATATTTATCATATGGAATTTAAATTATTTTATTTAATTAAGCCCTGAAACTTTGTAGGTAATTTCATAAGACAGTTTTTATTTTAACGTTGACGTATGAGATGAAATGAGTACGAATTATTGTTTGTATAAGTTATTAAATAACTACGGACGCGTAAATCTGAATTATCATCAAATTTTAGTAATGACGCAAGAGGAAAGTGTATTCTTCCCAGAACTGCAATCCTCTGCCGTAAACTTCTCAAGTTGTCATTATCAAGGTCCTGGGGCCTGCGGAAGTGTGACGCAACGAGATGAACGACTTTCTCTGGTTAGTATTTCGTTAGCTAAGTAATACACCTTGAAACGAGAGGGTCAGAGAAAGTGTTCTGGCTCACATGCACCTTCACAATGTCACTAATGATCTCAACCAATTACAAGGCTGCTCAACAATAAATCCGTTTCATTTCTTTCAAAAATATGTATTTATTCATTCTTTGATCACATAATTTAAACACAAATCTTTTGAGGATCAACGAAAAAATAAAAAGAATTATAAAATATTAATATTTCAATTGATTAATAAAATGACGAAAATCAGAAAAATAAATAATTGTTAAAGTTATTTATAAAGAAAAAAATATATTTTAATTAAGTTTCATCCTTAATTTGCGGCTTCATCAGATTTACGTTTATTGCTAAAAATAAATATTTTTGCCAATAAATATTCACTTAAACTGTTTATCTCTATTAATATATTTTTAACAACGAGTGAAGTCTCAAATTTGTTCAATATTGTGACCTTAAATTTGTCCATCCAAACTTCTGTAAAATACATTAGACACCTAGTAAGATGTCGCTGTCTGTGAATAACGCCATAATAATAAACAAAGGCGTCTTGTTTCAAGATGGCATTTGCAGAATTAAGGTCGCGTTCAGTTACAAATATACATTTGCATAAAATCAGATTAAACCAGTAAAGTCTCAGGACCACACGTGATTAAATTTTAGATCGTGATAAGTTTTTCAGGTTAAGTTCGGACTTTCTTCTGGATACATGACTTTGTTCCTGGCTCTCTTCAGCTCAGTAATGTTTCTCATTAATTAAACTTTAAGTTCAAAACCATTCTAGCGTCTTTGATTCCGTTCAGGTTGGACGGCTTGGTAAAAGAATCTCACGTAGCGAGTCTTTTTTGAATTTTCGTTTCTGCGGTCGCTGAAGAACAGGCGACGATGGAAATATCCTGACCTTTCAGTCTGATCAATTTCATTCGTTGGGTAATACGTTTAAAATTCAACACCCATCTTATTTTGGTTTTCTGAAGTTTTAGCGAGGAACTACATTTCATAAGAGAAGAAACTTCCTTATATAATATATTGATTATTCATTTCAATTAATTTATCTCTTAATATATCTCATTCTTTTAAAAATTAATGTTCAACGAATAATGTCCAATAGAAAGACGAAATGTCCTCACAACATATACTTTATTTTATTATTAACTTTAACAATTATTTTAATGTGTTTCTGCCTTTTACCAGATTATTTCTTTATTGTAATAATACGTTACAAACAACAAGTACCTTAACGATTTTCAAATGTATTTTATATTACGCAACAACAATTTGATCAGAGTAAAATTACATTTCAACTAGACTTTTTTGTTGTTGAAGGACTCAGTCTTTAGACTGGTCTGATGGAACCCTCCATTCTGATCTATTCTGCTCACAACGTGGCATATTAATCTATTCCTTCTCTTGGTCAAAGTCCTCCATATTTTTCTTTCTTCTCGTTTTCAGTTTAGAACCTCCTGGCTAGTCACTCTACCAACCCATCTTATTTTCAGCATTCTTATACATCTAGACTTACACCTTAAAAATGTATCCGACGATATTTTTCGTAAATTTCTTCTGCGATTTTCTAATTTGGAAGTGTAATGAAGATTGAAGTCGTTTCCTTGTTCGTAGTCATATTTTGTTTCACCATTTACCAATTCCTTATACATTCATTATATTTATTCGATAAATAATTTTTAACGGATTTCCAATAGCTGAAAGAATTTTAATTACATGACTAACAGAAAATAAAAATTTTGTGTCAATATTCAAATAATGATTATAATTTATTTTTATTTTTCATTACTATTTATTTATTTTTATAACTATATTTATGATTTCCTTGATTAGTCTTTATGTTTTAATGGAAGATAATCAGTGAAAGAATATGTCATTCCGATTCAAAAAGTGGGTAAAGATGATTAATATAAATTTAAAAGCAATGGTCAGTTTACTTAAGATATAGTAGAATAGGGGATGAGATAACTATATGGAGGACCTTGACCAAGAGAAGGGATAGATTAATAGACCAAGTTTAGAGATATGAGTGTGTGGAATACGAACAGTAGTGGGAGGCCAAGGATGGAATGCGCTAATCAGATTAGGTGTTGATATAGTAAGTATAATTTGCTTACATTGGATACTATTTAATAAAACACAATTATTCATTAGTGCTTTAGTCTGAGGATTATGTGATAATTAAAATATATAATATCAATTGCCGTTCTAAACTGTTCCACTTTTTGACGTAGCAATACAACCCCTACATTTCTTCTTGACTGTGAATCATACACCAAAGTTCGTGTTTGTCTATTTAAAATACTACACAATTTTTGATAATAAACACTGTCACTAAATTTTCCAATAGGAAAAATGTGCCATGGCACTTCTAAACGTCGAGCAACTAAAACTTTCTACAGGCTGCAATTGTTCTAATGCAAGCCAATATGTGATATTGGAAATTGCAACCGATTGGCTGCTGAAATTAATTAGGAGGACTTTGGATTCCTACCGAGGTTACATGTGAACAGATTTTGTGGCGGAGAGACAGAAAATGATGAGCCGCCAGCAAGAAGTGATTAAAATCAGAAATATTAATTACTTCTTAGTAGAGTCTCCGCTATTTTGGCCCAAGGTGTCCACGATACTGTGAGATCAACCCCGATGCAGCCAGCGAGGATTGATATCATGCGCCTTCAAAGTAGAGTGAAGAATACCAAAGCAAAAGGTCGCAAAACAATGCAGCTGTTTTTTGCGGGTATCTTTAACTTTGATTTTATAAAGTTCACAGACCTATTTGCCATAAATTACGTTTCTTCCCTTTTGTTCACCCCACATGCGACCGTGATTTTTAATGAGTCGCAATATAAATTTGTTTGCCGTTTTTCATTGACATATCCTTTAATTCAACTCTCTTGTTTATTGTTATTAAATTAAGAATTATTTATGACTTATGATTTAAATTGTCACCCAAGTGTGGAAATTAATACTAATACTATATTAATAATTAATCGTAATTTTCTCTACAATAATCATGAACTTTACGGTTTTAAGGACCAGAATTTAGATTAGGTCTACTAAATTTCATTAATTAGCTTACCCTGTTTTCTAAGGTTGGCCTGTTAAATAAGGTCGTTTCTCTTGTTATTATGAATCAAAATAATCAGAGATCTAGTTCAGATTAATCAACATAACATAGCATAAGAACTGAGATGAAACCATGCGGATTTTGCCTGTGTTTAAGTATTTTTACTATTATAATTGATAAAAGCCAACGTTTTCACTTTCCTTGTTTTAGAGAAGGCATTTAGTTTAATTTTGAGTCAAATCACAAGTTGGGGTGTCATTAGTAATTCTTAATCTTTCGCTCAGCTTGGTGCTATTGTAAATTTCAACCGATGTGCTGCTGGAATTAAGTAGAATGACTTTGTATTTCTACCGAGGTTGTGTGTCAGAAAATTTTGAGGTGGAGAGGCAGAAAATGGTGAGCCGCCGGCAAGAGGTCGCTGATATTTCATTAACATCGGGTTTAATTTACAATAAGAAGTTGTTTAAGGAAGTAGTCAATTCAATCAACGATATACAATTCGAAGAAGCACGTATGTCATCTATTATTCACATTTAACCCTTAATATGTTCATCGAACCCCTGAATTGAAGCGATGAAACTCGTGAGTTATAATGAAGCGTCATCGATGCGCTAGCATTCCTGTGCAATATAGAAAGTTGCGGCTGATGTGGTTGAATTCAGATCGTACGCTACTGCGTGCTTCACGATCTGACACGTGCCTTAAACGCCGCCATCCTTGGCAACCCTGTCTTTTGTTTCACCTGTTGTTTCTTAAACAGAAGGTCAACTGGTGCAGATGATTTAGGAGTCAGTGCCCAGTCTGAAACTTTCGATTAGTCTAGAGGCAATGTGGGCGGGAATTTCCGGCCTTCAACTCTTGCCTGACAGGAAAACAACAATTTCAGAACCTCGCGAATGCTTTCACTGTGTGTATACAGAATATTCCACAAAGTACATTAATTACCTCGTATGATTTGTTTTAAATAAAACTTTCCAAAATAGTTAAAATTGCATATTTGTACATTATATATTATTGTTACAGTAATTTAATAGATATTATATAAACGTTTAAAGACATAAAAAGTAATTGATATTTTCTTTTAACTGCCGTTTACTATCACACTAATTATAATTTTCTACTTCATTACATATCCCCAAATGGATTTACTTTTGACTCCTTTACTCCTCTACTGAGGAACCATAGCATTATTGTCCACATATATGCACACAACTTGGGAGACACTTTTATAACGATCAAAAACGCGCAATAAATTTATTCCTAATGAACATAGGGTTTCCTCGTTTATGGATTTAAGGGAAAGTCAGTTCGGTCGATTTTTTCCGGAATTATCATCATCTTCCTATATCTATCATCAGATACAGCAGTGTTTCCAAAACAATTGTTAGGAAACAATCTGTAGCATGTGAACAGAAACTAAAAATAAAATAAATACATATTTTCCTAGTACGACGAAGAGTGATTACTATCTTTGGCCGCAGAGAGGAAGAAAATTAGTATCGCTGGGGGATCGTCCTGGGCTGGCGACCGTTCTATTTGTTTGGAGCAGGAAATATTATTATTATTGGTTAAAATTGATGCGGATATATTAGATTAAAAGGACTTTTATGTTTCAGGAGAGAAAGCTGAAGGACTAACTGACTTAAATGAAGAATTCCAACGTGAATAAAGTGTATTCAACGAAAATTGAAGTACGTGGAAAGACTATCGAATAGAGATTATTTTCAGTAATTCCCAGTAAAACTGGTTCGATACTATGATTGATGTTAGTTATAAGAAAACCACGTTATATGATTAAATTTTTGCTAAATTATAATCTTTTATAGTGGTTAAAATTTTTAGAAGGAAAGATAATGTTTTTGTAGTAACCTACTTATTAAAGAAATTGACATGAAAAGTGTATGAATATATTTTTTGAAAAAAGTATACAATGGGCAATAATGTGATATTGAATGAAATGACGACACGGTTTACATACACATCAATGCATCAGCACCAATCAGAAATAGGCACGTCAGAATGAAGATTAAAATACAATGTATTAACCTCCCCCATAGTCCAGTTACCTCAAACGGATTTACCTCTTCTTCCTTTTTATGGCAACAGGCTATTTCAGGGTAATAAATTTTTAGCAGGTGATAGGCTAGACGAGGGCGATCAGATAACTGGCAACTCCCGTTTCATAGCATAGTAAGGTAATTAGAAAGGGAGAAAGTTAACTAGGGTCCCGGACTATAGTTTAAGGATACCACCTAGTATTCACCTAAGAAGGACAAACCCAGGAAATCTACATCAGGTAGGTAGGAATTTTGGATACTTGTCTCACGCCGATCCGAATGACAGGATAGGAGTTTGGCGACCTGAGAAGCGTAGAATATGACGCTACCCAAGCAGGATTCACCTGTGGGATCTAGATTCTCAGAGATTAGCTCTCATAGGTGAATCTAAGCAGGAGAGTAGGAAGGAGGCTAATACGGGAATACCTTCGCTTCTTCTCTCTCTCTTTCTCTCTCTCTGTCTCTCTAACTCACTCACACACAGAATGCATTTGAATAAAGGCTCTCATAATTCAAAAGCAGGGCTTTAAATTATCAGAACATGGACACAAAGAAAGAAAGAGATAACATACCTGCAAAGATTTGTAATGTGATGCTCGAGAAGAATTCATAAAGTAAAGTGACCTAATGTGGCATAAAATTAGAGGTTTCTAAAGAGAGTAAATCAATAGTTACACACTTTGTCCTTAGTTTTTAAGAGAAAAACAAATTTGACCTCGACATTCTAAAGAGAATATTTTTATTGCAGGACATCAGCGAAGGACACATGCATAGACTTTCATGTCGTAGAATAAAATGACTTCAGTTTGACGACTTTGAGAGAGAAACAAACTAATTTTTTAATAACATATTGATTGTTTCTTTGAACTGAGGTTTCTTCCAGAAATTTTATACTGTGAAAATTAACGATACAAATATAATTATGTATTAAATAAATCCCGTGAATAGATATTTTAGCGTTGTGGTCCAATTGAAAATTAACTTATTCCAAATGCAATTCGGGGACAAGGAATAATGAAATATAAATCTAACAACCACTTTTTCTAAAATTCTTGTAAAAAAATTATGTTTGTTAAACGATCTTTACATTACGAATATAGTATATTAAAGTGAGTAATGTCCTAACTATAAACTAAAAGAATTTTGTCTCACATCATCAAGATATTTCTTTTAAATGTTAGCAAAATTTGCACTTATAATATATATTAATTAAAAATTAACTGAACAATAAGTTAAGAATTCAAATTTATAATTACTGTCGCCCATTGTAATATTAATAATCAGATTATTATTCGTACAAATTAGTCATGTGAACGTAGCAGATTATCGCAACCAATATAGTTTTCAGTTACGAATTTCACAATTGTATTGTCTTTATGCTTTGAAAGTCCTGTTGTATGACGCTATAGGTATATTTTATTCCCTTTAGTAATAAAAGATTGAGATAAATTAACACTAAGTCTAAACCGGACAGTTAGCTAATATCTTGCTTCACGCAAGGCTCACCTATTAAGAAAGACTCTTTCGCGTGTTTAGGAAGATAACTCAATAGGAGTTGAATCTAAATTTTATTTCTGTTCCGTTCCATGGAAATAAAATTATTGTGTGATTAAATTTTAATTGAAATTTTCATTTTATCTAGATTCATTTGGCGTGGGTAAAATATCATAAGTGACAGTGGAGACTCAAGGACTTTAATTGAGGTCCTTCCGCTACGATGCGTACTCACCGCAAGTTGCGTAATCTTTGTGGAACCGTCTGGAAGTCACGGCCAGTGAGGTAAACTTTCTCCGGCATTGCGTGGCAGTCCTAATAATCACTGCCATGTGGACCGTCTTTCCCAGGGTTGCAACATCCAGTGCGAAGATTCTCGAGCCAAGAAGTTCGTAATCAAACTTTCCGTTGATGCAGCTGTTCAGATCTTGTTCCCTATTGCAAGTATTGAGTATCTTCTCGCTTTTCGTAAGAGAATTTCATGTGAAATTCCAGATTCTACGTAAGTCCAGAAGCCCTTCAATTTAAGTAGCGGCACGCAATAGGTTACTTGTACTTAATTATAACAGTACCAATAAAATCCGCATTTCAGTTTAAGGCTAAATATATTACCGTTAGAAAGGTCAATTAATATGCTGAAATGAAACCATTGAGACCGATTCATATGTAAGCACGTAAGCAATTAGCTACCTTGAATATTAATGAGCTGCGTAATAAAAACTGGATAAATTTAATTTATTATTATATCCTATTATGGGACAACGAATTAGACTCGTGAAAAATGCTATTCGTAGTTTAAAAGTATGAACTAATAAGCAGTTATCGCTCTATGATCAATACACTTTAAATTTTAAAATCGTTAACAATATTTTACTTCCAGTTTAAAGTTCCAAGGACCATACGGTCATTAGCGACTGATACATACATTAGATCATTACATCTATTACATTATATTATAAAAAAGATTACATTATATACAACCAAAAATATCTGTCAATGTTAGGAATTCCAATAGTTTCGTAAAGGTAAAATGAGTGGTGCAGAGTTTCAAATTAGAGCAATTAGAGCATGAGGCAGGCAATGAAGAAACTCTGGTAGTCGAACAAAACGTGCGGCAGATAGGTTACTGTCACCTGGAAAGCAAGAATAATTAAGATAAGAATGCAAGATTCCCGTTCTCTCTAGCACTACAGTAAACCCGTCGTTGTGACGGTGCAGAAAATCTTTCAGGTCTCGAATTTATTGTTCATCTTTCGTCCAGTCCAACAAAGAATCCATTTTTGAAGTCCCTGCTGGTGCAGACTGGGAGGTGATTGAAGAAAATGTGATGCTCAGCCAGGATCCTAGCACGACAGTCAGCTTGTCATTTAGTTTTACCCCGTTATGGGTCGGGATCTAGGCTATGATGATTTTAGGGTCTCCCAGAACAAACAAGTTTGGTCAAAATTGTTTAGTACCGAGTTCCAGCTCATGGTTCAGTAGAGGCTTTTTTGGTAGTAGATGTTACAGATTTCCATGTTTGTGTATAACGGATCTTTGCCACTACAGCTTTCATATTTGAGATTGAGATGAATAGGGGAGTAATTAATTATTTATATCTATATTAATATATTAAAAATGAACTTTTAAAAATATTAAAAGGAAAACAATTTACTTAATCAACACAAATTTTGCATTAACCTTACGATGTTGCTATGTTCAATATTTACGCCGGTAATTATTTCTTAATTAAAACTACAAATATAATTTCATAAAAAATTATACACATTAAATTCTTAAAATTAACAATTTTCTAACCCTACACCCAGGGTCGTATATTATGGGTCTTCTCATAGAACAGAATATTTTACACAACATCTTCTCAGACCTGACAGAACAGGAAATCAGCTAAAAGGATTACATGGGTAATTTACTGTGTCATATTAGTGAATATTTCAGGTCCTTCCTCATAGCAATATTCTCCTCAGAGTCCCTCGTTCAAGAGCATTTTCTTGTTATCATGTTAACATGGTTAAAAACGTACAGATTTAGCAATACATTCTATTTACTCATTGACTTCCTCAGTCGTAAAGATTATTGAATTTATGTGAAGAATTTGGAGCCCCACTGGACCTTCTCCAGCAACTGTTACGGCCGAAATGATGTGTAACAATGAGTGCTTTCGGCAGTTAAATTTTAACAATGGAGAAGAATATTAAAGCGTTAAACTACTACAAAAAATTTTGTCCAAATTATTCGTGTATTTTTAACATTGATTGCTTGAGGGTTACACTTGATATACAACATTTCACTCATAATTCTCGAGAAGTAATTATTTTCTTCGTCTAAAATTTCCACTTTTTTCCATAGAAATTGTGATTGTTAACATATATGTGTCGGGACACAACTGTGCATTTTGAATGTCTAATTTGATGTTGTTTTTATGTACCGTAATGCGAGTTTTTTGTAAATATATAATAAAACTACGATGTAATTTATGGTTACACCCAATGTAACCAAATCTCACTAAAATTGGGAACAGCCCAGACGGGACGTGAATTCTGGGGTTTATTGCCCCTGGCTCATATGCTGTCTCCCTTTCTTTGGACTCCGTGCCACCAAAAGCACGAGTAATGTGTCTGACTGTTATAAGATTATGAAGAAATGTTCTGATTCTGATGGCATATATATCATAAACCGATACCCCACCACTTGTGAGGTTGGTATTCGTTGTAGATTTGTGGAAACCGTTGAAACCCCTAATCTCTAATCCAATCCCTGTTTGAATTTTGTCTCTTGTAATGCTAAGATCCCTGGATGGCATCAATTAACCTTAAAATAGAAGTTACTCCATAAAAAATTGTAAAGCAGCATAAATTGTACTCCTACTACGTGGAGGATCCAGAGTCTGGACTACTGTACATAAAATGTTTCGTTGCCGCTTTATTTAGGCTGGTAATTCTTATTTGGTTCGCTTGTCATTAATCAGCGAGTAATTCTTTTTCTAGAAATATTCCGAATTCCTCAGTGGAGATGTTATGATCACCCGCATTAGCCATTAGGTCTTTTTCTGTGAATTCATTCAGTATAAACCCCTTGGAATGAGTGGTTAGTCGAGTCAAGTATTTTTTAATTCCTTCCTAAGATTCTCGTGGTTATTTCTTTTATTATGCCAAACAGTGTGTCGTAAAAAATCTTCCTAATTTCACGCGTTCAGATATTTGAAAAATACTTTCGTAATTTAAATTATTACTTAATCCCATTTAAACAACCATAACTGCTAACGATTTGAGAAAAATTATTTCTTTACCATTGTCAAGTAGGACGAGAAACTAGATAATCGATCATGCACATAGAAATCAGTTAGGAAAAGTGATATATATGTATATATATAAAATTAATTATACTTTAAAAAATTAATTATTTGCAGCGTACGCATATCCCAATATCTTAACAATACATTACCATACTATAAAGATAATTCAATGCTTGTATGAAATTGAAGTACGGTCCTATAATATAAAAGGCACATCCCGCAAAGAATTAATTTAGTATTTACATTACATTGAAAATAAAAACCAGTTGATTATTGTTATTAATTTTGTAAAATTAAAATCATTATCGGTTGACAAGTCTTAATTATTGAAGACAGCTTGAGGAACTATATTATCTATATTATCTTTAACTGTTGGAGAAGTTACGTGGATAACCGTTCTAGAGCTCGATGAAAATATAATTTTATTAGTCTATTATTTATGAATCCTGAATAGAGAAATAATATGAGTGGTTATGGGACCAAATTCCTAAGAACACGAAGGGAGAAGTATAAGAGGAGCTTCGCCTGACCACCGGGTGGGAACTTTTATTTTAAGAATTTCGGTGCAAGCTTTTAGAGAAACAGTTTACTAATTCTATTTCGTTTTGAGTAATGTGGGAATTTTCTATTAGACCGCGAAAGTATGAAATCTGCGAGCATTTGGACGCCAATGCTGTAGAAAAGATTCGTCTCCCACCTGGAGTCGCTAAGGCATTTCAACAATAGACATCAGAAACCATATCAGTGAACAGAAGCGAATCCACATGAGATCGGCCGAGTTTGGTACAAACTTATTCACCTCTTACACACAGTATCTTTAACGCTTCAATTCATATGAATGTCTTTCGGAAATTCACATTTTGGTTGTACTTTGCAATAATCTGCCTCTAACACGTATCCATAACATCAGGAATAAAAAAAAATTCCTGGCAACTAATCCTCAAATTTATATTAGGACAAAACGAAAGGTAATTTGGTGTATAGATGATTCGATACAAAAATATTTTTGTGTGCAGTATATATTGTCGGAAAATGTTATACTTCTTTGTGAAACAACAGATTTATGTTATGCTTGATCGACGAGAGTGAAATAATAGACTATTCAAGTGTATATTCTTGAATGTTTCTTTTAAAATCTTACAGTCTTTTAAGATTGATTTATATTTATTTCTGTTACTACTTAAGCTGTATTATTGCAGCCAAAAACTTATTAGAGTTAATTTGTTCATTAAAAAATCTAATATCGGTAAAATTAATCATAAAACGTATACAATACCCATCACAAAAGTGCGCCACATCAAGAAATTTGACCAAGTTTTGAATGCATTTTCAAATTTCTTGAAATAACATTCCTTATTGAATGTGAAAGATGTCTATATTTATTTATTTATTTTTGAAAATCATTTATTTCTCAAACCATAGTAGGGAGTATTTTAGACGATACAAAATTAAGAGAGCTCGTTGCAATTATTTTAATCATTTCAGATAGAGTATATATTTCGACTGTGCTGCGTCCATAATTCTCATGCTTTTGAGAAATAAAAAGTACAGAACCGTTAAAGTGCTTTAAATTTGGTACTTCCTAAACCGCAAAGGTCTAGCATGTAAAATCATATTAAATAATAAAATGTATGGGGGTGTCACGAGACGATAACGCAAAAAATTTGATTTCGCCTATGACAATATAAGACGACGAAAGATATTAAAAATTAAGTAGCTTGGAGGAGAACGATGTAGATTGGAAGGTCGGAGGATTGGTTAACAAACTTGATATACGCAGTTATGAGATAAAGAACAGTTAACAGTAAATACAGCTTAAAAACGATACAATGAGTCGACTAAAAGAGATATCGCTGAGGTCGCCGTCACTTACGTGGTTGTCAATGGGTCAACGGCCATTCGTCATTGCTGTGTACTTGAACTGTCTACGCAGTGATATTCTACCCGCCAGATCGCCGGATTAAGTCAGCTGGAAGTAAATCAATCTGTCACACTCAGGCCATTCTATAGTTTAAACACAGACAAATTTCGTATAAATTCTAATGTTAATTATTAACGCTAAGCATAAACAATTAAATAATGTAATTAATAATTAAATAATAAAAATAATAATATAATAAATAAATTAAATAATAATATAATAAATAAATTAAATAATAATATAATAAATAAATTAAATAATATAATTAATAATTAAATAATAAAAATAAAACAATAAATAATTAATATAATAAAATTAAATAATATAATTATATTTGTAATAGTTTTAAAATAAATTGTAGTAATAACAAACAATTTTAAATTATTGACGTCTAAGCTAACCAAAATATTGATAAAATAGTGACTAATATGTGAAATTAGTGAAAGCATTAGTAAAGAGTGCGACTGGACTGTCGTAGACGAAGGTAGTTTCGATCATTATGAAAGGGCTAAATTCACGACTTACTTATTTACAAGTGAACTACTGCAAGTCACTATTGGTAGAAGCTATAGACTTACTTAGCAACTCGTTTTTTATATGGTGATCTTGCCAGTTCCCTAACCTGCCTCAGTTGAATTAACTCGATACTAACTGAATGACTGTCAGCATCTTTGTAGGAAAACTGAAAATTCACACTTGCGAGGTCAGTATCAGTCCATCCTCCCCCTACTCGTAATTAAAACTGTCCTTTTCAAAATGAGTGATGTATCAAGGTCGAAACAGGTTTCTCAAAACAAGAAAACAGAGAGACAGACTGAAAATTGGTAGAAGCTATCGATTTTATAATCATATATCGTTGAGAAATACAGTTCATTAGTATTAATTAATTCAGTGGTGCGCAAATACTTCGTGTCATGAAACGTAAGAGTCAGGTATTATGTGCACAAAACAGAAGTTGCGTAAATCAGTATGGAGTGAGTTTTCTATTAGATCTGTTAGCACCGACTAGAATTGAATGGTTTCGTGACATGCTGGATAAGACCTCCGGGTGCAATCTGACGTCGCAATAAAACTCATTGCAATTCGATATTCTATTTAACGGTCATTATAAAGTGGACCTCGACGAATTGTTAGGCACCAATGCAAGGTCGATTTAGGAAGGCGATGCAGGGTTATTAAAAATGAGCATGTAATAACTGAAATAAGTGCAATAGAGAATACTGTCCTAAAATGGATTTAATGCCAAAGTCATTGCCAAAGTTGTCATCGTTTCTACCCAGAAGGATCACGTGTGACTTGTGGATACTTCATAAGTCGAAGTATGGAGCTTGGCGATCGCACTTGTAGGTAGCGTGTTTATAACTGGAATGGAGTGTCCTAGAGGATGATGATATCCCTGTCGGGATTTGAACGCCGAACCCCGAAACTGTAGCGAGAAAGCGACGCTGGAAACTGTACAACAGGAGGTCATAATTAGCAAAGTAAGTTTACTTAGGTGTGTAGTTTAATTTGAAATAACGGAATGGATAAATCCTGACCGGACACGGGAATATAATCCGGGATCTCCAGTTTACAGGGTAGTTACCGCACCTCCGACCTAGTTCGATGCCAAGGTCAACCATCTACCATCCACCATCTATACCTGAGGCTCAGGTTAGTAATGAAATGATGTTCTTGGCTAAAATTTGAGAAAACGAAAATAAGAAGGATGTTCAATTTTAAATTCCTAGCTAAGGGCAGGAGTTGATCAGACTGAAATGAAGGTGGATTCAAAATATTTCCATCTTCGTCTTTTATTCAGCGACCAAAGAGTTCAAGATAGATTATTGCAAAGAATCGGTACATGAGGTTATTTTACCAAGCCGTCCAAACCTCAACGGAATAACAGACGCTACAATGGTTTTGAAGATGAAGTTAAATAAATTATGTGTTTTCCAAATGGAAGTTAAAACAGACCGACTTCTTTAGAGTTTTTAAAAGCTGCGGTGGCTACCCCCCTTTCCCTGTTTTTTCAGGGTAATAAAGTGAGAGAATAACTAACCACATTCTTAAATTTGGTGATGGGTGGACCTGAGGGCCCCTACTTTACTATTTCAGTCCAATTTTATGCAAATACATCTTTGTAGCTGAACGCGACCTTAGTTCTGCAAATGCCATCTTTTAACAAGACGCCTCTGTGCATTATTATACCGTTATTTCCAAACAGGCACATCCTGCCATCTGTCTAATAGAAATTTACAGAATTTTGCATGCATAAAGTCAGACAGTAAATTGTAGGTGTCATTCGGGTATCCATTGTGGATGGATCTCGCATCGTGTCCTGGCATCGAACCGGACTAGCTCAGAGGTAGATAAACCGTTGGCAATCCGAAGGTTCTCGGTTCGTTTCCCTGGTTTCCGGTCGAGATTTTTCGTTTTCGATCTCCTAAATTCTGTTTCAGGGACTTTAGGCTGAGTTTCAATTTAACATTTATTTTCTGTTTCAATTATTTAATTTCTATTAAGGGTCAGGAGATAATTTATTTGAAAGGACCTGTGCTGAAATTACTTCGGTGCAGGCAAGGTTTAGACTAGATGTCACGAAGATGCGGCAGGTTAGCGGGAATTTGATAAAACTGAAAATAAGAACGTCAAAACCGAGGGAAAGGTTTGTGATGTCACCACGACGGAAGTAAGTCGCACTTTATTGCCCGGCTGTGGTTCACGGTAGAGAGAAGTTACCCTGGTAGATGGGATTTTTCGTTATTGGGGAAAAAAATCAGTCATATCTGTATCATGACCAGATAACGATACTTTCCGAGTAAAGCATTACTTTTCCGTATGATTTCGTTTATGAGAACCCCTCCCCCCAATTTTCAAGCTTTTTTGGCATATATTATGAAACATTAAAAAATTTATGTGTTATAAAATTAGTTTTCCAACGAGCTTTATTCTATTAGATGCTCACAAATACCCTAACGTTTTACAGTAGAGTTAGTTATTACTATATACCCCCCCAAAAAAAATATATATTCTAATTATCCAATTATGTGATTTTAATGCAGCATTCTCAATTGTAGTGTAGTATTAAAGTTTTATACTTTACTTTTAGATGCACAGCAAGGACGAAGCATTTGCGTCACAAGTTTAGCCGATTTTTCAGATGGTTAATTAAGAACGCTGACGCGACAAGATACTTAGATCCGGACAATAGGCACAACTGCTTGCTACTTCGTACTTTATTCTCAAGGGCAAGCGTTACGGCACAGTCTATGTAATAAAAAACAAAGTTTATCATGCACACTTTAACGTAACACTGGTAAGATTTTTTTCTTTTATATCATGTTTTTTAGAGTTGAAGGATTTCCTCTGTATATGGATGAACCAACGTCACGGTAAATATATCATTTTTATCGGTGCTAAAGCCCAGTTTAGGGCAACATACGACTGGGAAGACTAACAGGATACCATCTTTTATTACGCATTCCAGATTTTAGGAGTGATACGTGATCAACGTAGCGACTTTCCTTTTCGCGTCCGGGACGAGCACAAACACTTATGCCTATTCCGGATTTTAAACAGGGGACCTCTGGAGACGTGGTGTCGCTGACCCATACCTTACAGTAGATTAGTATATATAGGTGGACTTCGACTCATTAACAACTTCATCCCCCGTTATCCAAGAATTTTCGCTCTGTTCCCTTCTCCTAATACTTTTTAATCTGTTATAATTACGTCCAAGGATGCAGTCAGTCACCCATGCTTAACTTGTATATAAACAGCCGATGAGGAAAGTTAAAATTGAATATAGAAAAGGAATTATACTACAAGGAGAAGAAATAAAAATCTTACTCTTTGCCGATCATAGTGTACATTTAGGGGAATCAGAAGAAGACTTGGAAACCATAATAAATTACATGAACGGGGTCCTGGAGAAAGAGTTCAATGCGAGGATTAATAGAGGGGAAACCAAGGTAATGAAGTGTAGTATGTGAAACACTGGAAAAACAAAGAGTACAAGACGAAGATTAATCGCGGGAATACCAAGGTGATGGAGTGTATTATGTTAAATAGTAGAATAACAAAGTTGTTAGATTGGAAAGGATTATTTTGAAGGAAGTTAAGAAGTTCAGCTACTTTGGATGCATAATAACTAGGGATGGTATAAATATAGTAGACATAAAGAGTAGGATAGAACAGTCAAGGAAGGCTTTCGCGAAAAAGAGTAATTTACTTACGGGTAATATAAATGTGTATATTAGGAAAATGCTGCCAAAAAATGTTCGTATGGAGCGTGGTGTTATATGGGTGCAAAACGTGGGCTATAGGAGTTTTATAAAGGAAAATAATAGAAGCATTTGTTGATATAGGAGAATGCTGAAAATCAGATGGGTGGATAGAATCAATAACGAGAAAGTTCTAAACAGATTAGGGGAAAAGCGAACAATATGAAGGAAGTTGACTGAGAGAAGGGACAATTAATAGGCCACGTTATAAGACATGAGGGTCTTGTAAAATTAGCATTAGAGGACAGTGTGTGGGGTAAGAGCAGAAGATGAAGGCCAAGGATGGAATACGCTAAGCAGTTAAGGGAGGTTGTGTGATGTGATAGTTATGAGGAAATGAAAATGATTTCGCAAGATAAGTTTCCATGGAGGTTTCCATCCTACCAGTCTTAGGACTGAATACCTCAATAAAAACAATAATTACGTCGTCTGAATAGCATTACTGATTGAAAGAAAGTATAACATCACGAAGGCTAAATAGCAATCCTGTCTCAACATTTCACGATTTTTTTTCACCAGGAAGGTAATATAAATTAGAAACCTAATGGCATAGATAGGTGCAATAAGTGATGTTAACAATTACGGAAGTATTGTAGAGGTAAAATAAGTCATAATTATGGCGTTCTACGTACAGATGGCACTCACTTGAAATGGAATAGGTTTATACTTTATTATCAATCATAGTGCTACAGAAGAATGCTAAAAATCAGATGTATGGATAGAGTAACTAACTAAGAAGTTCTAAGCAGAAAATTGAAAAGAGAATAATTTGGAGTACTTTGACCAAGAGAAGGGATATACAAATAGGCAGTGGCTTGAGACATGAGGGGCTTGTAAAATTATCATTAGAGGGAAGTTTGTGTGGTAAGAACAGAAGAGGGAGGCTAAGGATACAATACGCTAAGCCGTTAAGAGAGAATGTGGGATGTGGTAGAGGCTTGTGCAGGATAGCATAGCATTGAAGATTTCATTAGACCAGGCTTAGGATTGAATACCACAACAAGTACAACATCAAACAGAACTGAATAAAGAAAATATTACAGTTCTACCTTACATAAGCATTCTGCTGATCACAATTTACTGTAATTACCTTGTTAGTACATATTCCAAACTATTCTTTCTTTCTCATCGAATCAGATTTCTACTGAAATGTAATGAAATTTAACCAATTCCTTTACTTCAAATATCACATGATAATAAACACTACGTACAGTGTTTTTATAAAATATTTTGAGGGAATATTAAAACTGAATATTCGTAATTAAATTTCTGCTAAAGTAGCTAGAATTGTGAAATTTCTAATTTAATTATATTCTTCTTGGTAATAATAGTACTTGTGCTAATATTTGGTTGTAAGCACTCTTGAAACAAGGTTGACGGATACGCATTAAATGTCCTTGGTACTAATGTTCCCGTCTTATTTACCTACATTTATTATTTCAACAAAGTTTCCGCCTTTGAAACTCTATGTTTGACATAAGATACATGATTTCTATTGCACTCGTTTATTATGTTGAAAGAAGTGATGCTAAATTTACTTACAACATTATTAACTTACAAACATGCAGTTCAACGGAATCGAAATCATTGTTAAAGAAGAGTTCGTCTTCTGCATCCCCTCCTTTTCAAATTCCATTCGTATGTTATTAAAGTGGAATTTATTGCCATTAATTTGCCGTCTTACCTTCTAATCCCCATTCTTCTGCGTTCTGTGAGGGATTAACTTCGCCGCTGTCCAAACCATAGCGTCCTAAATTTCTTTAATGGCAAATCTGTGCTGTCACAATATTGTAACGTATGAGTATATACCATGGCAATTGGGAATATTCTAAAATATGAATTTTCACGTTTCTGGAAGAAGACGTGTTGCTCCGTACTTAAAGCTGATGGGGTAGGAAATGGCTTGTCATTGATTACAGAAGACGAGAACTTTTAGGAGAGATGACTAGTGATGAAGAAAACAGTGAAAGTATTTAGTTATGTAGGAGACGTGAGGCGAAACAGACATATAGCAGATCAGGAAGTAGCCTGTTCTGTCAGAGAGGAATTTAGAGTTCCGCATGATCTTCAAAGGATACCCGTGGCTTGAATGAAACGACGTCGTTTACGTCGTAAAAGAGATGACAATTCATGTTAAATTGTATTTTGGGGAATTAAAAAATCACTTTGATCTAAATCGGGTAAATTAGGAGGCTGGTTGAGAACTCACTCTTGTCTTTCCGCTAGGAATTGAACTACGACTCCGGCCGAGTGAGCGAACTCATTGTTGTTGCCGGTGAACCTTCATTTTTGTTACATAACCGATCCAGGACAGTCAGACAACACTGTTACTTAACAGTACCATTGGGAATAAATTTCCTATGTTGCATTGAGCGTAAAGAAAGGCGATTAGCATTTCTTCAGCTTTTATTTTGCCATTCGCACTTTTTTAACCTTAGGAAACCATCGCCGACTCATTCTGCACTTAGTCGTTGTGTAGTAGGTTCGTATTGAGAACAAGTCTCGTCACCCATGAATATGTATTGTCTGCGATTTTTATTTCAATCAAGTTGCGGCTTCCGACCAGTCTATTTTATGTTCGGGACTCAAGGTGTGGGACTCTCTTTTCAGGAAGGATGAATTGAAGCAAGAAATACAAGAATAGTTGCTACAGGCAACTTAGAAAGAAAATAGGATGAATATATTCTCTCTTAGCGAGAAAATGGCTAAGTGGAGATTGTCGGAAATGTTAGCAGAACTTTATCCAAGATTCGATCGCGGACTTACAGATAGATTCTATATGCTGAGATGAATAAACGCAAATATTTAAAGTCTGGAGTTCGTAACTTGGCTACCTTAGTATAATATAATTTGGTTGGCAAAAACTCGATATTATAAGTATTTTTGGGAAAGGGATTCCAGATAAACTAACGACAGAAGGATTTTAATTTTGAGGCAGATTTTACGGGAGAAGGAAGAACAAATTTCAGCGCAATTCGGCTAATAGATATTTCCTTTAATAATCTTAACATGGACCCATATAACGATGACCTCAAGGAAAGGGAACCTCCTTGTCCTCTTGACTAAGAATCTCGGAAGCAAAATCGTGTGTCGCTACTCAACGTTCAAAACAAGAAATTCAAAACAACTCACAACTCAGAGAAACCGAGTTCGAATCCTGGCATAGGCTTGGATGCTTTTACCGTCATTCTCACAGAGACTGGGATTAAAACTACTGGAGAATCGACACGCTGACCCCGTTTCACTCCATATTCGTAATGCGTCGTCGTTGTGTAAAGTGGCTTACAGACTAACGCTTTATATGCAGGGAAAGCCTTGGACAAGTACGAAAAGAAATAGGTTTGGTCTTATTCCTAGTTCTACTATCATTTTGCTATCATAATTCACTTTCAAAACCTTTAGAGCTGAGCCTGATTGAAAGTATTTCTTTTTCTCCTGAAATAATGAATGAATCATAGTTGTGAATGGACTGAATATAGAGTGAGTCTTCTACGAATTGTTTAATAATAATAACAATAAAATAAAATATTGTAGCGCAGTAGAACCCGGCCCATTTTTTCCTATTTATGGAATTTTAAATTACATAAATATTTCGGCATGAGCATGTGGCTGGCCAGGAAGAAGGGGGTTTAACGGGCGCCGACTTGGCGGCGCGGAATCGTTATTTCAGGAGAAAACAAAGAGACAGCTGTTGACACTTGGGCTATAAAGCTCAGACACCTCGTCGCCAGTTTCGGAAATTCCTAATCTGTCTTATAATTTGGTGACCCGGTGGCGTGTGTTCCCCAAATGTTACAAGGAATATTATTCGAGAGTATCCATCCCTGCCACCTTGGTGATAGGTGTCACAAAATTGGGGACGAAGTTTTAAAAGAGGCAGGCGGAGACATTTTGGGAGCAGATTGGTGGTGGATAATGAATTAGACAGACTAGCAGGATATTGGTGGTAGAGAGTGAATTTGAGAGATGTAGAGATTGATGGTGACACAAATTGGTGGCGAGAGATTGTGCAGTGAACGATTGGCGAGTGAATTGCAGCGCCAGTGTAAATTACGGACTGATCAGTCGAGAAGGCAGCGGAGAGAGAAGGCGTTAACAACGAGGGAAGAAGAAGAGGAAAACAGGCGTTTCCTTCAATCCCGGCCTCGCGACTTTGTGCTATTGCCTACCGGCCGCTTCAGAGTTCCACAACAAGGAAGTTCCAGTGGCATCTGCATCAAGACGCATATGAAAACAACGAACGGTATATCTGCTGCACGTGGTCACCCAAACAATAATTACCCCTGAGAACTTTAGAATCATTCCCTTTTAATAACTTGTCATATTCTCGCCGGACCCATTTCAAATTATTGTGTTTTCATTTAATAAATGTACATATTAAACCTTAATTTTTAAATTCATTAAATAATTGATATCTCCTATCATTTAAAATATAAACATGGTAGATTAAGTTAAAATAAGATACGTAGTATATGTAAACATTTGCTGGAAAATATATGCTGCAATTTATGAAATAGAGATTTTCGATGTACGAAATTGAAGAAAGGGTCAGAGTCAGAACAATTTTTTTTTGCAATGGTACATCAATGTTTATTAAACTGTAAAGTGAGGTGAGCAAATTTATAATTAAATACGACCACAGTGGCTCCGAGGTCAATTGTAACAATTAAAAAACATGCTTCCGTTATTAAACTATAAGTTTATAACTATCTAATGTCTCCAATACGGCATGTCTAGACAAATTTGATTTTGGCCGCTGATATGGCGGCTGCCCTGTATGCCGTCAAATAACAGGCAACGACGAATTAATCTGAAGTACTGAAGGCCATTAGTTTTTAAAATCCAGAACGTGTCTTTGGGAAATATGTCGGCCAACGCGAGTTGGGAATAGTTAAAACGGTTGATATAGCTGAATAGCCATGTTGACCTAAAATTTAGAGAGAGACTAGTAGTGGAATGAAGCAGGCGACAATTTTGGGACGCATTACGTAGAAGCCAGTTTTTGGTTATAATTGCATAGGGACGTGAAGCTGGCTGCATGTTTTCGACCGTGGACATCTGCCTGGAAAAGAAAATACGTTTGCCACATGGAACAGCTTCATGTATGAATTTATTACATCTAGTGCATCAGCTTTTTCCAATTGCATATAGATTTTAATCACAATATTGCAATAGCTTAGTTTATTATTTAAATGTTTCATTCTTTTCGTGTGGCCTTAAGACTGAAGTATACGGAATAGTCATGAAATCATAAGATGATTTTGTGCGAGCAATATTTACGACTTAGAATGTATTACGAATCTTTCTCAAGGTAATATAAAGTTTTCGTGGACCACCATTAAACACAACTTAAAGACCCACGTAATAAAACAAGTAATCTTAAGTTGCCTGAGAGAAAGCGAAAACAGATGCAAAGAATATATTTGATAAAATTTTACAGTTACAGTTCTTCTCGAATTAACATTATCATAAGAGGGTAGCTACTGAATCTAGAATGTTCTGCCCAGTTCCTGCCGTGCGCCAACATTAGTGACGCCGGCAATAACAATAACAATTACACAGCCAATACTTTCGGTTCATTACAAGAATGACTCTGAGAGTTAAAATGACCCTAGTAATCCAGGCATTGAACAGAAATTAGATAAACTTTTTTATTTCTTTGTTATTTATGAGTAATCGTGTTTACAAACTTAATTTTTATTTTATATATATCGGGAAAAAAGTAAATTAAATAAATTAATCAGAATTGTAAATGGATTTGTTATTAAAATATTACATACGAAAAATAAACGTAACGAATAGGTGAAATTCGCAAAGCCACAATCGAATCGTAAAAGAGTATTGATAGTACTTTCTATATTACCATCTAGTAATTCTTGATCATAAAAATACTGAGGGGGAATTTACGTTAAATTATTTTAATAATATATATATATATAAACGATATGAAAGTAAAAATATTTATTGCAACTTAAATGACGTATTTAACGTTACGCAAAGAAATAATTCACCAGCCTTATGTGGAGAAATGGCTAGCACAACCCAGGAGTCCCGGGTGCGAATCCTGGCATGAGCTTGGATGTTTTCCAAGAAGCGAAGAAGGGGTCGCAGCATTCCCTTCTCCGTGTCCCCACAACTTTTAAGAGACAGTTGGCTGACTGATCCAATGGGATCAGCGAACAACTCTTGCCTTATGACCAAGGTATTCGACCCCAGTACATAAACCTCCCAAAATACGTGAAGGTGTCTTGGCATGTGAGAGTTTTGAAAAAATAATAATTAACTTTTGTACAAAACTCATCGTTTAATATTTTTTATATTCATTGGGTCCGTGCATGGCTTTTAGTTATAGTTGGACCTGGTAGGTGGCGCCGTTGTCGAAATACAGATAAACAATTAAAAAACATGCTTCCGTTATTAAACTATAAGTTTATAACTATCTAATATCTCCAATACGGCATGTCTAGTCAAATTTGATTTTGGCCGCTGATATGGCGGCTGCCCTGTGTGCCGTCAAATAACAGGCAGCGACGAATTAATCTGAAGCACTGAAGGCCATTCGTTTTGAAAAGCCAGAACGTGTCTTTGGGAAACATGCCGGCCAAAGCGAGCTGGGAATAGTTAAAACGGTTGATATAGCTGAATAGCCATGTTGACCTAAAATTTAGAGAGAGACTAGTAGTGGAATGAAGCAGGCGACAATTTTGGGACGCATTACTTAAGAGACAGTTTATGGTTATAATTGCATAGGGACGTGAAGCTGGCTGCATGTTTTCGACCGTGAACATCTGCCTGGAAAAGAAAATACGTTTGCCACTTGGAACAGCTTCATGTATGAATTTATTACATCTAGTGCATCAGCTTTTTCCAATTGCATATAGATTCTTATAAATTAATAATCATAATAGTTTGACCAACTTGTCAATTCTTATTTGCAGGAGAAGTTAGATTTTTTCAAATTTTATATGAAGTATTTTACAAACAAGTCCCATATTCTCTTGTCAAACAAAGTATATATTTAAATTACAATTATTTATTAGAAAAAAAGACACATAGATTACTCTAGTGTGGTGGATGCTCGTAGTTTGCATACGTTTGTAATTTGGCAACAGGTACTCCTTGTTAACATTGGAACGTTGTTTAAAAACCTGGTCAAGACAGTTATGCTGCGTCCACCTCAGCTAACTCAACCTCAATTCATCAGAAGGGCGTACGACAAGAACCGAGATCATGAACAACTGAGCATTATCATAGTAGAAGAATACGTAATTCGTACAAGGCAGGTTGCAATGCGTTATTTTCATGGAATTTCCGATCAGTTAGTCAGATACCAAACTACAGAATGATTATAGTCTGCTTATGTTTCTGCAGCGACAGTAATGGTAGAGTTGAGTTTTGTTCGTACACACTGCCAATAATTTTATTCGATTTAAGCAATACTCATTACCCGTCCTTCATACGTAGATGAAATCATTGGGCGTGGTTGTTAACATTTGGTTAGATTAGCTTTTGGCACAGATTTGACTGCGGTGTATACTATTGATAGGATTGGGCTTAGATCTTTAACCCCGTACTTATAACTCGCTATTCCATTATAAAAAATTTTTAAACGTTGTTCCTTCTTGGCTGTAGCTATGGAGCACTTTCTTCGCGTTACTGTTGACAAAATTAGATTCTGTCTACTTAAATATTCCCTTGAAAAGTAAAGTTAGTCAGTAAGACTGAAAGTAGTGTATGGCAATTAAAAATGTCTTCACAGTTGTTTCTGACTTAGGAGTAAAACTATTTTCCTGTAAATAGAAGATAAATTCCCGTCGAATTATTTTGAATGGAGTCTTAAGACACTCGCCATTTAGCCTCCAAATGATGGAGTGCGGCTAAAATTCTTCTCGCTGCTCTGTATAATATCAAATTAGAGTTTTATCTAAATCAATCAGCGTGAAGAGCGCACAAAATCAAGGTTTCGGATACCCGTAATTTTGCCAAGAAATAAATAATAGCAGATTGATATTGTTAAAACCCTACTCTAGGATCGATAACCTTATTGTAACAGTTGGCCATTTTCAAAATTAATATCTATTGGCGGTCCGCTCATTACAAATGTACATCTATTGAGCATCAATTTTATTTTAATTTTATAAGATGACAATAAAATCGATACCTGAGACGTATCGGTTATAAAGTATTAATATTATTGTGAAACACAAAAACCTTTAACAATCAACAAAATAGATCACAATTCTAATTTTTCATTATTGTTTCATTAGCTATGAAAAATACTTATGCATTTATTTACTGTGATTATTTATAAACTAGCTGGTTGCCGGGTAATGTTCGGGAATGCATTTACATTAGCCTTACTCGCATCTAAAAATTTACCCGAAGTTGTCCTCAAAGTTGGATGAAACGTTGTATTTATATTAATTAATTTATTTATTGACATACTTGGCTCGCTACAGTATTTCATTCCACATCTATGGATGCAAATAACAGTCAACTTATACATAACTGGGTAGAAACCGATTACCAAATTCTGGAGTGAAGTTATTGTTATTCATGACAGTTTCAGAGACCGGAAAGGCTCCCTGGGTCCGGAATATTCAAGTAATGGCGGCGATCCAAGGATTATTTTCCCTGCTGGCATAACTAGAAAGGAGCAGGTCTTATTATCTACAATCCGTTCGGGTAAACTGTGCTTTCTCATGCGTACTTATTTAAGAGGAAAGCTCTACCTATTTGTAGTATGTGGGGACATACTAACGATAAAGCACATACTGTATACCCGCACCCTGACTCGGATCATGCACCTCAGCTGCTCACCAGATCAGAGAGGGGGAACTCTCCTATTCGGAAAGAGCCATAAAATTTCTGCTCACGTTCCTGGATCATAACAAGCTATTGTAAAAGACATAAATGTTTTATATTTTCTTGGAACTACAGCTATAGTCAGATAGTTACTCGTCATAAATGTCTCTGAATGCAAGGCGATCGTATGGAAGTCCCAAATCAGTGTAATTGTTAATATGACATAAAAAATATATCTCTGTATGCATGTAACCGCGCTGGAGATAACCCGCGACACCAAATTACTTATATTTAAAAATTTACCTGAAGAAGCCCACAAAGTTAAATGGAAAGTTGTATTTATATTAATTGAAGTTAAGTTTTTGTCTAACATATTTGGCCCAATTTTTATTAATTATTCTTGATGAATAGCTTAGGAACGCGTAAGTAAAACCTTAGAACACCTTATAACGCACAGTGTGTTTGTGTAATTCCCGATATGTTGTCACGTTTCTCATGGAACTTGAGATTCAATAACACACACACGTAGAGGTTGTATACGTTTGTTTAACGGCAATGTGCTGTACAAAGCTCGTTCTGCGTAAGACTGACTCCAATTTGGAACCCAGTCCGATTTATACATACATGGAATATTCCAGAAGCTGAACATTCTCGAAACAGAAAATACTAGAAATTAAAGGCAAACAAAGTAAATAAAGTAAATAAATAAATAAAAATGGTTACGTTACGGGTACGAACCCGAGTTTTTCTGCAGTCCAGTTTGATACCCCTCAGCTATCACTGTAGACATGAGATGTGGCAATATAGTGCGGAACCGGATGCTCTAACTACTCGTCTTCTTCTTTTTACGGGATCCTCCATTAAATCCTCCATTATTACTAATTCTATTGTGGGATCGTTTATCCTTGAATATAGCCAGCCGTTCTTCTTTCTACCGCATCCTCCATTTAAAATATATTTAGAATCTATTCAATTAAACTGCTAGGTTTAATGGATCAGACGGTAGATATTTATTTCGATGGCCCAAAAAGTACTTTGTGTAGTAGCCACGCGTCATATTCAATATGTTACGGTCATAGAAGTATTAATTAACCGTAATCTTAAACATAACACTTAAAAATTAAGTGTAAACGTTATTATAATGTATGGTAATCCATACATATGCAATATAAGTATTTAGTAACTACTTTACTTACTTTAAACTAAATAATATACATTAAGTAATACATAGCGTAATTGTCATCATGGAAAACTAGTTTAAAGCGTGGTCTCTGCAACGTGGTTTCTTTGAAGAAGACAAAGTCCAGCCTTTCCGGTGATTTCCCTAGCGGTTCACGAAGAACGTTACTTAGGGCTATTATATATAGTGACTATGTATATTCGATATGGGAAAAATGTTTTTCACACCTTCTTTAAACATATTATTTTACATCTGTTGCTAATTACTTAATGCCTACAAAATTAAGTTCACCAAAGAATTACTTTATTGTTAAGAATTGTAAAACATGAGAAGTGGAAGTTTTCAAAATAATATTACGCTGAAGTTAGGAAAATAATTATTATATTTTACAAACATATTTTTCCTGTTCACACTCAATTATTATTCAGTCCTTTTAAATTTAAAGTATCTGCATATTAAATGGAACTTATAATAATTGAAGTGAAACACACATAGCAAAATAAGTTTTAAATATTAAAACCCCAACCTCCTTCACCAGGAATAAAAAAATCTTTCTCGCTTGGGGCTCTCGTTGCTTTTGTAAGAATTGTCTTAGCTTTAGATAATAGTCTTTCACTTGGATCTGATGCTACGGAGATAAAAGACATTGTCTTTTCAATTGGCTAAGGCAAGGAAAAAGATTTGCCAAAAACTAAACGAGGCCTGTGTTAAAAGGCGAGACGAGTTTCCTTAAGGCTCTTAAGCTCGTTGTTTCATCTCCATGGAAAATATCAGTTGATACTTTCTAGAAATACATGCTTTAAAAATTGTTACGCTCTTTAAAAGCCCATTATTAAAATTTGAGAGACGATTTCTTCAGACAATCGCGTATTGAGATGAAATAAATCTTAATTCTTGTCTATAGCTTCGAAAGTCCCCTAGGTCGGTGCTTCAGATTATATATTTTCGTTTGGCCACAAATTAAATTTGATTCATGCATTCTGATAATTGCCGTTCATAAAGTATTTATAGACTGAACTATTACTTAATTACTCTTTCATTTATTCATAAAGTGTGGTTAAGCGTAAACGCGATAGGCGCTTGCGGCAGTAGTAACAGTGACCTTCAGAGAAATATCATGGAGAGAAATACCCGCATAAAATCAGTGAAATGTGTGGGCGAGGGAAAGTTACTCAGAACAACAGAAGTACAGTATAAAAAAGAAAAGTTTATTAACACTATACAACATGAAAAAGATATAACATAAATTTAACAGTCAACAGTATATTACACAGTAAGGATGAAGTTTTGAGCATTTCTAAATGTGGATGATTACGCTGACTTCTCGATGATTTGGTTTGTGAAGCAGGCAATGATAACTGGACCTTATAAACTCTGGAAAGAAATGGTAAACATGTTAGAAAGCGTCATAAAAAGTGAATTAGTTTAAATTTGTATCCTATCCTACAATATGCTCTCTAACCGAAAATTATAAATAAATTAACTGAATATGAACTGTCGCAAACTTTCCTCAGGTGGTTCTGAATAGAAAAATGTCACCTTATTGATCAAATTTTGTTCTTGTAACACTACTCCATAAAATAATATTTTTGAGAACCTTCTTCAAACTATTCGACTTTATATTTTAAAATAGAGGAAGGCTGCGGTGGAAAACACGATACCAACAATGGAAATATCCTCTGGTCCATCGTTCAGTAAACTGCGAATATATCGAAGTTTTCGAAGGATGATGATTAACAAGGGAAAATTTTAAAAAATAAAAATATAATTTTCAAACTAATATTATCCGTAAAAATGATGAAATCATGTTTATATGGAAGACAGGCAAATTACAGAAAACGTGAAAGTATGTTTAAAAAAATATATTCGATGAAACAATTATATAGTGTACTTCCGAATTACTAAATGTGAAACTTGGAAACAGCGAAAGTAATCATTAAAAAAATTGCGCCTTTGAAAATGTGATAGTACATACTAACGTAGAAAGAAAAATGCACCAACAAAAGAATTATTTCGGAGCATTTTAAAATTTAACACGAAATAGTTTAGTAGTATCACTTCTGTAGTTACTTGGACAAATGGTTTCTGTTTGATAAGGTAAAATTGAGGTTATAAATAGCATGGAAATATATTTCTGGTGGTTTCCAGAGCTCATTGTTAACGGGAGATTTGAACAGGATAGAACTAAGTAAAGAACCTAACAAATGGTACGTGACTAATCGATTGTTATCAAACAATGCCCTTCGATTTTATTATTGGATCTATCGCAATTTTATTTAACTCCCATTGCATCTGTCTTTCGAAATACTCGTATGTATTTTCCCTCTGATTTTAACGGAATGTACTTCTGAGTCTTTTGACTTGGTAATATTTTTAATGATCCGATTTTAAAACTCGTTACATGCGTCCTTAAAGTTTGTAAGAACTATATGTACAGTAACTTATTATTTTTCTATTTTTATATAAAATATTAAAATTAGTAGGAATGATCCACTATAGAAATTGTTTGAAAAATGAGGAAGTTATCAACATGTATAATGAACACCATTAAAATATGTGAGTTTTCCTTACATTTGGGAACCTAATCCCAGGGGTTCCAGCCGTGGCCGTGGGAGTACACCTCCTTAATGTAAACAGGGACCTTCTTCACGTGGTGATGGTGGACAGTGTGCACGTGGTATGGCACGTGGATGACGTAGTGCTCGCTGGAAAGTAAACAACGCGTCTTAACACACTCCAGACATTACTGAAACTCTAATTTAACAATTCTTAAAGTCTATGCTGTCAAGAAAAAGATTATTATTAGTTTTAAAATTTTGTATTAATATAATTATTTTTTATAGAAAGATAGACGTTGCGTTACGACCGCCCATTAACGTGAAAATCCGTTACCATAGACCAACCTACCGAATAACGATGGTTTGGTTGGTCTGGTACCACATACATGCACTATTCCTTTAGATTAAACCACAATAGTTGAAAAATTTACGGAGGTTCTGTGATCCATGTCTAATCAGTTTTTTAGCCGAAACCATTTAAAACATAATCGTATTTTGTATTTTTCATTAAAAAAATTATTTCTTTATTTTACAAATTTAGAGTAAGAACTTACTGTTTGCCACCGAAGAGGCCGCCTGGTTCAGGGATTGGATTCGCGCTGACTATGGCAGCGAGGGCAACGAGCAAAAGGAGCTGCAGAAGAAATAACACTATAATTGAAATTTCAAGTGACAGGCATACATTTACACAATAAACTACTATAAACGAAGGAAAGTTATTGTAACCTGTTATAGTTCAAACTATTTTGCAAGAATTTATGTTGAATTTAGCATAAAGTTTCGATTCGGCTGAGACGAACAACCTGATGTACCTGAGAGCTATATTTCGCTCGACTAATTTTTCTGAAAATTCAGAGACCCTTTCGTCTATTACAAACCATTGTCTTCGAACGACAATAGTGTCCATATCCAAGATATCAGCAATTTTGATAGTTAAGGACGCTAAGCAGTCATTTCCATTTCATGATCTCGTACACGACGTGAAAGGTCCACCATAAAATGCTTATAGACAAAATTTCGCTAACCTCCCTGCCTTAAAATTACTGTAATTATGTGATCGAGGAAGATATAAAGAAGGGTGCCTGGCACAACCGACCACACCTCGCAGCTAGGTGAAACACTTTCCCGAGGAACCGGTTCCTGCCCAGGAAGCAGTTCCTTCCTAATTTAAGTCGAGCAGTGGACAGAAAGCGGAACTGCAGCGAAATGTGAATGGTCTCCATGATGTATTTACACCTACTTTCTCTCGGAAATAATTGCGCGGAAACGTTCAGTGATGGATGAATTATTAAAATGTCCTAGGTGGCACGTGTTTCAGCAAAGCACTTACGGTACGTACTGAAAGTGAGGTTCATGCTCAAAACACACGATTCTTTATATATATATATATATATATAACATATATATAACAAAGGAATAGTATTTCTAAGTATCTATATCGTCTACATTTAATTCCCTAACCCAGTTGTTATGAACCTCAGAATTTTATTTGACGTTTGTTCAGAATTTTTCAGAAGCTATTAAATAATGGTAATTTAGCCACTATTATATGAAATAATTTGATAAATGTGTGTGATTAATTATTCGTTATTATCACCATAATAGAAACAAAAATTTTGAATCGTGAAAACTTCCCCTTCTTAATTGAAGTAATATAAGCTTTGACGTTTCTTCTCCCGCTTCAGAGTGAAATTAGTGTAACTAATTTAGACTTTACAAGAATCCATAAAAAGTTTGACTAAAATTATGAAAATTAGAGACAATATATTAAATATGAATGTCATAAAAATTGAATATTTTATTATTATTTATTATGAAAATTTTTTCTTAAAATAATAAAAAACCTAGAAAACTTGATAAAAGAATAAGTTTAATAAATATTTAATATTCAATCATATGAAAAAGATGGACAATTTCTTTCTGACCATTTTCAATGATTAATCAAATTGATACTGTAATACTAAAAGAAACATTTTTTAAAAAAATGGAATAGAGGGTACACTCACGATGCACTTGATCACGGCCATTTTTTAACACGGCTGCAGCTGGACCTAGCTGAACTGGGAAGCTTCTGTAAGAACCTGAGAGTTCACTGTTGTTCTGATGTTGGAACAGCGGCCTTTATAAAGCAGAAACCCGCATCCCTACCATGAGTGACATTTTCTCTTCACGTTATGGGTGCGATCGCGGCGTAGAGGGGAGGTTGCGGCCACTTCCACGGGAACGGACTTTTACTCGGCGAACAGGAAGTAGTTCCCACTGCCAGGAAAATCACAGGAAGGGTCCACTACTCACGCACCCGAGGGTCCTAAACTCTCCCCTGGCAGCCTCCGTACTCACGCACTGCGTTACGTATTTCTCCATGTGACCACCATTACATACTCGTGACTGAATTGTAAACGATTCAGACCAGCGTTATATCACGTTTATACCACTGTGAATACCAAGTGGGAGCCTAGTATCGAATATTATTCAATTTGAGGGCTCCCACGAATGACAACAAATTTTGGAATAGTTTAAATAAAAACTTCTTAAGTAGGGTACTCCATGATATGAAGCACTTTTAATAGGGAAAAAACGGCGAAAGGTGAGGAAAAAGAGGTTCTGCAATTTCATTAATAAAAAAAGAAGAATTTATTTTACTGATAAAAAATAGGTTTCAATATAAATGACGTATATCTAATAATAGGTCTTTGTACGGCCCAGTTTTAAATCTTATAAAAATACGGGTTTTGTAGAATACAATTATTAATTTTGCACATTTCTTGCTTTAAACGTTTACTCAAGCACCACTTAAGACTAATTTATTGTTATGTAATTGAAATTCTTTACCGGACATTTCTAGGGATTTAAAAGCTATCATAGCTGCCGAAATAGACTAACGCCATCATATGGTAGCATTTCCAAAAATTAACATGAGATGGTGGAGAAATTCACTGTAGATAACATAATACTACTTTAATGTTTGATTAATACTTCAGATTAGGAATATATTTGTTTCGACATATTTTATTTTCAGAAAACAATGGAATAAAATATCACAACCGTAAATTGTTTATATACCATTCATGTGATTGCAATAAAATGTTGGTGAGTTTTATTGCTCCCCTCAGATAAGATTACTTCCTTTCCTCCCTTTCAGGCCAGAAAAGTCCCCCCCTCCCTCTCTCTCAAGAGTTTCAAAATGTCCTCAACAGATATCTGGCGGTTTGCATGAGGAATTCGAATAGGTTCTATAATCGTCCGGTGGTGAGACAGAGATTAAATTTATCTAGAATGCATTTCATATTGTATTAAATGTTTGAGTATGTACGCATAATAGAAATGAAGTGAATTCAAACAATTCAGTTCGTGTATGTTTTTGATTGTTAAATTCCAGTATATAGTAGATATCAAACGCATCATTTTTGCTTCTTGACGTTAATTTGTAATTTCCATCACACAGCATCACTCTTTCCGCGATATATATTTCAGTTTATTACAGGTCTTTAAAAGTTATAGCCGATTTAAAAAACAAGAGAAATGTAACTAAAGTGAAAGTATTTTAAAATATCTGAAAATATACAAAAATTAAAAACACCCCGTGTTAAAGTTGGTACCAGATTATAATGTATAAGCCCTACAAAATTAAAATTAAAATTCTGTCATCCTAGAGGAAATAAAACTCTTATATCTAAAATTTAACACAGCCAAGCATAAATATTACTCCCTTATTATTCCGGAATTATTTTTTACCGGAAATACTCTCCAGTCCTTTACTATAATAATATTTTGGACTCTGCTAAGGTGCCGTGCTTATTTAATATACTGGGAGAAATCTTAACTCGGTTAATATACCGTCAGTCTCCATCCTGGTTAATTTGATCCACACTCCCAAAGGGTATAGGTCGGTGTGTGCTCATCAAGGATTTATGCTAATTTTCACTTGAATTAATTAATTACTAAATTAAATTACTTTCAAACGTAATATTAATAAATACCCGGGCAAAAGCTGGAAAATTCAACTAGTAGAAAATAAACACCAAATTTTCCTAATTTAGCACGATATAGCCTATGATATATATATAAAACTCTATTACTATTTCATTTGGAAATATCTAAAAAGTTGTTATTTCTTACAAATGCTTTTAACATATTTTGTGTGCATAGAATGACTTTACGAAGTATATTATGTGACTACTAATCACTATCTATGGAGAACAATAATATGGATGTAAAATTAGCATTAGAGAAGTGTGTGACGTTAGGACAGAAGAGGGAGGCAAATGATGTAAACCGATAAGCAGATTAGGGAAATGTAGAAATGAAAAGGCCTGCGTAGAAAAAGTTAGCATGGAGGGGTACATCAGAACAGTCTTAAGACTCAGTACCTTAACTATCATTATCTCATTTATGATCTTAAATGGGCTTATCAATGCAAAACTAGGAAAGTTAACAAGTGGAAATTTCATCTGAGTATTGTGAAGTAATGCTGCAAATATGATTATAAGAATGTCTAGGCAGACAAAATTATGTTTTAAAAAAACTCCTAACAATACGAGTGTACGGTTCTTGCGCCCTTCTCGGAACTTTTCGAAGAATTTTTGACTTACACGGATATAAATTTAAGACCATTAAGCCTTGAAAGTATGTAATAAGCTGTGAACAGCCTCTTAGGCGAAGAAATTTTTTGACACTTATAATATTATTTTATAACGCAGACTCGTAGTTGACTAATTATTTGTCAGAAGTTTGAACCGCGTTTTTAAATACTATGATTGAATCTAGAAAAATAAACAAGTGAATTGTTCCGCAAAAGAAAAGACATTCAACAACTTTAGAATTCGTGCTTAAAAATATTCAACCGCTACAAAAAAAGAAGTTGGTTAGGAATTAAAGGAACCTTCACCATGATGCCCAGGGAAAGGAACGTAGCAGCTGAATTCTGAAGCGGCCCTACGTCCATAATAAGCGTTCTGGACTCCCAGCAACTGCTGCGATCAACGATAAAATCGTAGATTATAAAACCACCGATTGAAGATACGTGAACTCCTTGAGATTGCGGAGATATCGAAACTTTTACGTGTAAATTTTGGCACGGGAAGCTGCTGCAAGATGGCGGCAGTGTTTCTCTCTAATGACAATTTCTCAGTAGTGGTTGTTTTTAATTAAACTGAGGTTTCGTGACGTTGCTTTCATGTTTATGAAACATGTATTCCTAATTAAACTCTGAAGTCCAAATTGATGGTCTAAGAGTCCTGGTTAGGTGTCCTGTTTTCAGTAATATTTTCGTACGATTTTTGAAACTTATAGCACAACTAAGTGTAACATAGATTAAGCATCGAGAAGGAATACATATATTGTGTAAAATTGCCGCATTATCTTGAGGTGTTAATGTATTTTAAAACAAAAACTGAGATTTAATGTAATATTTTCGTTAACACACAAATTATTATTTAAGAGAAAACAAGTGTCGTAATATTTCAATATAATTGTATCCTTAAAATAGTTTGTGCGTGCACGTTGTCCATAAAATTAAAATTACTATTAACTATTGTCAGCCATTTTCACCGCAGTTATGTTTGGAAGATGCTTAACGGGTTTCTGAACGCAGCTTCTCTTTCTGCAGTGGATGTGATTTACAACCAGTTGACCTTTTCTTTTATTATGAAATATTCGTCAAACGTTACTATCTGGTGAATGCTGTCCGGAAATTTATGGGAGGAATGCAATTAACTCTCATTTTGGAGCTGTTACGCCCCAAATTAAACATTAAGTTTGAAGAAAGACCATTCAAATATTAGACGTCTAGAAAATAGTATAAATCATATTACTAGTGACTTTCACACAGTAATAGTGATAACCAAAGGACATTCATTTTCAATCGTGGAGATAGTTAAAATGAATCAGGCGTTAATTATTGTTTTCTCTACTATTACGTAAAACTGCCAAACCAAATTATATTTGTTACAAAGCCCAAAGTATAACAAGAAATCATTAATCAAATTTCGATTGAATCGGGGGGTAACCATTGATTTTTCTTTTATTATTAGGTTTTCTAGTCCTAGATTTTATTTAATGTCTTCTTTTGTAACAATTGAGGATTGATGAATAACTATATAATAGGGAGGTGCCGTGTAATTGACGAAGTAACGAGTGAAAAAATATTTTTCCATGCCCTGACTCATTTAATGTTATTACTTTAGATATAATTTCTTTGAAGTTTACAGTTTTACAAAACGCTGACTACCGCGATCGTTAATTCAGATAAACCTAAATTCAACTTTATAAAGTAATTACATAAATGTTTTATGATTCCTGATACTTTTAAATTATTTTGGCTCCAAATTTACGTTTTTCTTCACGTTATGTAAAAATTCCAAGATGTAATGGCTAATTTATCAAGTAATGAATGGGATCACTTTCTACTCGTGTTTTGCGAGCGGAAGACGTGTTTCCTATATACGGCCTTATGGCTCTCAGCGAAGAGCAGAAACTCGTCAAGCTTGAGAGTGCGCGGAGAAAGCAGGAGTGTAAAACTTGGCTGAAAACGTATCAAATTTCTGTCTTAATTGTATCAATAAAATCAATTAAAGTAAGTTTAAAGCAGGTTTCATTAAATTAGATTTGTTCTCGACGTGTCTAACTTTTACGTTAATACACCTAATTATTTTGATTGCCATAATTTAAAATATAATGAGCTTATAACACCATAAGCATATTTCTTTTTCTCTATTTTGGGTCTTTTTTGGTGGAAGATATTAAAATTATTCTGAAATTTTGTTTCCGTAGAGCAGGAATCTACCTCAATATTGTTAGACTCCGATTGATCGGATCTGAGAGTCTGCAAGTATATGTGATACAGGATTGTTGTCTAGGTAGGAAGGGTTTTAGTGGCGCAGGTTTAAGTATATTTTATATAGGGACGTTGCAGAATTTCATGGCCATCAATTCATGTAGAATTAGTAGGAACGACAGAAATTAGTTTTCTGCAATAAACATTTTTTTAGTCAAGGTAGGCTCTAACTAAAAAGTCAATGAAAAAACTCGTACTTATTCAAAATTGCGAGATTATTGGTTCTTACAAAACAAACGAGTTAACTTGACTAAAGAATGACTTTGGATGATGAAGCGTGGCACTGCATATATTCAGCATACTTTTCATAAAATAGTACGAAATTACCGAGTGCTAATATCAAGCATGATGACATATGTTCGTCAGTTAGTCGATTGCGATATTTTGACTAAATTATCTTCATTTCAGAAAATGCAGACTCGCACAAGTAAGGTGACCCAAACATTGCCGTCAACTGAAGGGCGTTTCGGATATTTATCTTCAGATATAAAAGAGCAGATGCTGTGGCTTTGAGATGTATATCTGATATAATCTGCACTACCTCATTTCAACAGAAGATGAGTCCATATTAAACTGACTTGCTATTTCAGTAACATATTCCTTAATGTTTTACGCAAAAAAGGATAACTCATAAGAGATGCGATATTTGCCAGTTTACAGAAATCATACAAACATCTTTCGAATTCGCCCAAATATTTAATAATTTACCCTCATAAATATCAAAATTTAACTAAGGAATCTTTGCTTACAAAGACGGAAAATGTATCAGATCCTTTCTTTTCAATGATCTATCGTAAATTGCAATTTTACTTTTGAATGCGTTTATTGAGCTAATCATCTCAATAATGGATTTTCCTTTACCTTGAAGCTCCAAGTTAATGGTGTTTAAATGCATTGTGATGACTGTCAAAAATTTACCAGTAATTTAATGCATCTCAAGCACCTGTCGTCCGTGTGAACAATTAAATCAGTGTGTTCAGCAGATTCACTATCTTCCATCGGTAATTTGAAGACCCTTCGTTGCAAGCTACGGGCACGGATGGAATTCACAATTTTTATTGCATTTGCCCATAATCTCCTCCATGTTTAGAATTTGAACACAAAACTTGCTGATTGATAATGCAATGGAATGAGAAAAACAAAGGGAAATCGTCATTATCTCGACACAATGTCACTAAACTGACTCCTACTCTGCAACATTTTTATCGGCGCAGACGAAGTCTCGAATGTTCTCCAGTACCTAACTAACGAATGGTTTGTTTGTAAGCGTGCCGCCAAAAACTCCGCCCGAAGTTTCTAGAAAAATCGGCGGGAATCAAAAACGTCGCGCGTCGCGGAATTTCTTTGACAAGTACCGCGTGTTCCTCTGATAAAACCTCCTTTCGCCGCTAGCAGGGGATTATTACGATAAAAGACATTGATTTGGGGATTATTCTGACCTCATTGAGGATCAACTAAAACAAAATCTGTGAATAGATCTATATCGGTAAATTTTTCTCGAGATGGACTTAAAAAGCACTTGCGATCGACCGTTTGAGCCCTACCCAAGAGTGTCTGACTCAATTGACTATAAATATTTTAGATTTATATGAATGAATGAGGTTATTTCAGTTTCAGTCGTGCCATCGGTCGTTTTTGTAATTACAGATATACTATAAGAGTTACTTAATTATCTGAAATATCACATCCATTATTTAGTCACTAAAGCAAATTAATATCGAAAAAATTACATATGTACGTGAACCTACATATATATAATATTATTAGCAGAAAGAGTAAAACACTGTTCTATTCCTCTATCAACACCAAATATTTTGAATTAATCACTCCTTTTTGATAAGCCAAATATAATTTCAACTTACGGCATTCTAACATATAATTATTTATTTTTTAAGTATTTTCGATCATATATCCAGGAGTGAAGACATTCGGACCAGGGTGTCGGGAGGCCACGACATTTATTTTTATTAATTTTAGCGTGATATGCTGCATGAGAGTGATCCAGTAACTGATAACTCCATTTAAATTGCATAGAAACAAAATTTGAAAGACGAGATGCGGAAGTCTACGTTTTTTTGGTTAACAGGCTACATGAGGGTGATCCTGAAACAGGTAATTCCCCTTTAATTTCATAGGAAGGGAATTAAAGAGGGGGGATGCAGAACGAAGAGAAAGGTAGCCAAGGGTCGGCTAAGGAGATGGGCTATAATTTAAGGATCCTATCCTGTATTCACCTGAAAGCGATGCGGGACAGACCCTAAAAATACCTGCATCAAGTAGGTCGCACTACTAGTGACTTGACTTACGTTCTTCCGAATGAGGGAAGTAGTGTGGGGTTGCAAGAATCTCTTCTTCGTGCTTTGACCTGCGGACAGCTTTCTCAAGAACTGCGACCCCGGAACATTTACCTTTCAAATAAGGTACTGATGTCTCGGCACGTCACGTGAGAACCTTTCAAAACCAGAGAGAGAACGATGCATCCCCGAAGTGAAGGACCATCTTCACTCTAGTCTACATGACTTTTTTAAGGGGGGGTTGAGGGGGTAACAGGCTACACGAAGGTAATCCTGAAACAGACATCTTCCGTTTAATAGGTAATTGAAAAGAGGTGACGTGGAAGGTAGAGCAAAAGACAGCTAAAGGTTGACTGTGGCCCTTGGGCTAAAAATGATGCAGGAAATCCCTAGAAAACCTGCGTCAGGTAGATCGAGCTATTGGGTATTATTCTCGCGCCCTTCCTAATGACTGGTGAGGATTTTGAAATGGGGATTGCAGCATTCCCTTTTCCGTGTCTCCATAAATTTTAGGCGGCAGTTGGCTGACTGATCCAGAGGGATCAGGCGACAATTCTTACTGTATGCCCAAGGTCTTCGACTCCAGTACATACATCTTTGGCATGTGAGAACCTTGAAACTAGAGTCAGAATGTGACTTGGTTGTAAACAAAGCACGCCGCCGCGGGACAAAAATTCCAGAATCAAGCTGAAAACTCCACCCCGATAACAATTTAGGTGCTATGAATATGTTATCTAAAATAAAATTATTAGAGAACACAACCGTAAGAAAGCGCTCTATAAGGCGGGAAGAAATCCGAGATGAGTGGGAGTTGGTGTGGAATGAGTACTTAATTAGTATGAAAACAGGAGATTGTATTGGGAGGTTGAAATTATTGCGAATATGAAAGGGATAGTCCTAGAGCAGAATTTAAACTAATCTGAATTTTTTCGTCTGAAACGAAGTTATGTATAAGTTCTTAATGAATACAGAGTTAGAGCGCCAGTATCTAATTCAATTAGACGCCAAAAATTAGCATTCAGATCAACAGAGTTGTGTATACTCAGTACTACCCGGCTCACAAATATTGCGAATAGAGATTCCTATCCCACAAAATATATTTTAATTGTTAATCTTCTGTATTACTTAATTTGTGAATAATAATAATATAAAATTGAAAAAAAATTCCTTTATCATGGAAATAAAAACTATCCATTATTATTAACGTTAGCGTATATAACGTTACTCATTGGAATTTAATTTATATCGTAGGTTTTATTATCCGTTCAAAATTGCTCCGCGTTGCTGTGCGTTTAGTCGTTTTGTATTTGAAATGTCCCAACACAGTAGTTAAACATTCTTAAATTTATGTCGAGTAAATATTTCACAGACTTGGTTACTTCACGTTACGACTTTTGTTTTGATCGTTCCTGTGCCAATTCTAATGAGTATTATGTACTCTGTTGTAGAAAGGCCCATATACTTTCAAAGCTTTACTGCTTTCTCCATTTGTTTTCCCGTAACGAAGGGTAATTGTTTACCCCAGCTTTCCAACACCGTGAAACACACTGAAAGCATGAATACATACAAAATGACACTTTTCTAGCTTAGTACCATCTTGTTAACTGTATATGAATAAACCCGCTGCCCATTAAAAGTATTTTACATGTTTTACGCTCTCACTTTTATCTATCGCATATGCGAAATATCTCATAAAAATAATCGGAATGTATATCAACAAAATACTAACGTGTCTGTTTGGAGATACATTTAAATGCAATAACTACAAATCGGCTTCCAAATTTTGGAATAATTTTCATATTTGTATTTGTTTTTTTCTTAAATGGTGGTATAAGTACATTAAACTTAAAGAGTAGCACAGGCAAGGAAATATTATGAAACATTGTTAAAAATGTTCGTTTGGTGTGTGGCGTAATATGGGTGCGAATCGTGGACGGTAGGAGTTGCAGAAAGGAAAATAATAGAAGCCTTTGAAATGTGGGGCTATAGAAGAATTCTGAAAATTAGATGAGTGGATAGAGTAACTATCCAGGAAGCTCTAAGCAGAATAATAAGTCAGAAAAATATGGAGGACTTTGAGCAAGAGAAGGGATTGATTTATAGGCCGCGTTTTTAAGACGAGAGGCTCTTGTAAAATTAGCATTAGAGGAAAGTGTGTGGGATGAGAACAGAAGTGGGAGGCTAAGGATGGAATAAGCTAAACAGATTAGAGACGTTGTGGGATGTTGTAGTTATACGGAAATAAAGTTTCTTGCGCAAGATATGTTAGCATGGAGGGTTGCATCAGACCAGTCTAAGGACTTAATACCACAACACAACGAATAGAATAAAATATTGATCTCTCAGTGGACACTACTAAAAATAAAAATAAAATGTATTAAAAAATAGAGGGTGTATGGTCCCCTATTTCATATAGAGTGAAGTGCTTAATATATATATATATATATATATCTGCAATCAGATTGGATAAATACAGACATAAGATTTTCTGACAACGGACTTCGTAAATGATGTCAGTGATTATGCTTCATTCACTCTGTAGAGTACTAGAACCATGCTTACGCTATCATTACCACTTAATTCAGCGTTCAAGGACGACGACTTAATATTTGTCGAGTTTCTGAATCCTCGGATTGACTCAGAATTACTTAATATCTAGTAGACTCACAGGATAGACACTTACTGCGGAATAGTTCACCAACAATCGTCAACGATGGCCAGAATAGTCTTTCAATGGGATCCACTATGAGCTAGACGAGTTTGCGAGTTTTTGCACAGATAAGAAGCCCAGAACGAGGAAATTATCAAACCTCCAACTTCCTTAGTTCTTCTAATATGAAGATAAATATAGATTCAACTTCCTAACTATTAAAACCATGTGTTTTATTAAGGGTTCAGGACATATCCTGCATTTCAATGCGATAATTATTTAAATATATTTTAATTTGAAAACAAATAACTTGACAAAAATTTAGCGAGACGAGGGCTACAACTTTCTTTATTTACCCGATACACACAATTACTGTATCGACTACTTCAAACATTTCTACGTATATCACTTTCTTTCCATGATGGTCCGCCGCTTTCTTTCGCAACTCTTTCACTGTCGAAGAATGGGACCCTGATTATTTGTCCGATAAATGGTTGACCGCCGCGTGCTGTTTCTGACGTAACGCCACCTTCGATATCTGAAAAGAAGATAATCATTTTACTTCGACAGACTGATTCGTGAGTGGGCTTGACGTAACCATGCACCAACAGTATGGTTCCGGATTTGCACGCGCTGTTATAGTGTAATGTTTTTCCCTGTATTATTGATAGCGAGCGTAGGTTTTTAGTTGGAGAATCAGAAAAAAAGTAGATTAACTTTGGAAGTCAGAGAGAGGTGTTTTTTGTAGTATGAAGGGTGGGAGGTTGGTTGATAGAGATGCAATATATACATATAGAATATTTGTTTAAATTTGAGAAATCAGTGAAAGTAACGCTTAGGAAATTATTATTAGTTCTAATTTAATTGCTCACGAGAGATGTAATTGGATTTTTATTACGCTGTGTGTTGTAATAAATGAATGGAATTGCGATGTTGAAAGTAGTTCTTCGAAATATTATATAATCTTGTGATTAATGTATTAAAATCGAGTTGGTAATTCGGATTTTATTAAATATTCCGGCCACAAGTAGGCATTTTTCTTTTGCGTAATTATAATATGTACTGAGATATTAGTTACGCCCCACCGCCTGATCTCAAAATATTATCATCTCTCTCATTAGTTTTCATAACCGGTAATTCGTCGAAATAATATATTTTGGATTAAACGATTATCTCTAGTCTTGGCGCCCAAATGAACCATTTAACAATTTAATGAATTACAATACGAACTACAAGATACATCTAATAATAATCGTTACGATTGCAATTTAGCATGGATTGATAATGTAAGCGCTTGGTGGCATTGAACTTGTCCCATAATATTATATTTACTAAGATAAATTACGAATACGATGGAATCGTATCACAGCAAATCAAGAATCTGTGCATTCACCGGAATATCTTCGATTGAGATAGAGAGCGAAATGTTATAATAGGGATCACGAAACACTGTTAAAAGAGTATATACCCCTATGGTATTGTATTTATTTTTACTACAGGAGTACAAATATCAATTGTTGATATGCCAAAAGGACAAAGAGAAACTACATAAAAAATTTAAAAATACAATTTTAAAATAATTTACGTCCTTCGTTTTACAAAATAAGTACCTAACATTCCAGTGTATTTAACTTGTTAGGGAAAGCCTCTATTACCCTTGTAGGCAAAGCATTCCAGTCCCTTATCACCCTTTTTACGAAGGAATATTTTCCCACTTCCGTTCTTTGGACCCTTTCCTTTATTTTGTAATTATTATGGTTTTTAGATAAAAATTTAGAAATGTGTTTGTAATATGAATTGATCAAATGTTCAAGCTTACCGTGTATCTTTTTTATAGATGACTACTATGAGCCAGGTCAAAAATTCCTGTGACGATTATTACATATTTAACCTATTAACGAAGACTGTTGGCTTTTATGCCACCATATACATGAATTAAATTTTGTAGTACTAGATGCGTTGTGTATTTAAAAATTTATATTTAATTGCTCATCCACTGAAACTGTGGGAATTTTTTCTCGCATTCGTTTCCCTCCAGAGTGACTGCGGGGCTCACCTGACTAGATCGGGAATGCATCGTACACTCTCTATTTTTTTTCAAAGTTGTCACATGTCGAGACACCTTCACCTATTTTAGGAGGTATATGTACTGGGGTCGAAGATCTTGGACATAAGGCAAGATGTGTCTGCTGATCCCATTGGATCAGTCGGCCAACTGCCTCTTAAAACTGGTGGAGAAATAGCACAGCAAATTCGTCTCCCGTCACTCGGAAGAGCGTGAGAATAGTACCAAATCCCCGGCCTACCTGATTCAGGTTTTCTCGGGTTTTCCCTGCATCTCTTTAGGTGAAACACCGGATAGGATCCTTAAACTATAGCCCGGGGGCCTTAGTCAACCCTTGGCTACCTTGCTCTAACTTCCGCATCCCCCCTTTTCACTACCTTTCCTATGCTATTAATGGGGAGGTGCCTGTTTCAGGATCACCCTCATGTAACCCAAAAGAAACTGAGTTTGTCATTCCATTTGGAACCTATCACAGCGTTATAATGCAGATTAATGTTCCCTCATTCTGAGCTGTTTATGACCCTAAAATTCATTGACCGTTGTTGAATAAAGTGCGGAAAATAGTAATATACGCAATACAATTAATTGAACTTACGATTTACGTTTTGTTTTCAAATCACTTCTCAAAAATTTTGGTATCATAAAAATTTAATATTATGTCGGTTTTTTATTTAGAATATTTGATGTACCAGCTTTCTTTGAAAGTTTGAACTTTAAGAAAGCGAGTTGTTGGAAAGTGGAGGTACTAGATCAGGTGAGCTTGCTAATACTGGATCTAATGACGACATTGGACACGACGTGGTGAAGGTCCAGGCGCGCATCCGTAACCTCAGCAGAGCCACGATGCTTTCCCTCGCTCTTACACAACGGTTGAGAATGAATTCGGGATGGGCTGTTGCTCCAATCGGCGTGGCGAGACGGGTTCAAGTCCAGGGGAAAGTCTTCAATGGCGGGGTCAAGTCTTGGCAGACGCGCAAGCCAATGTTTCGTAATTATATTGTACAACAGCTTCAATTCTAGGTGTGGGAGCTAAATTTTACTCTTATATCATATTCTCACGGAACGCAGTTTTATAGTTTGATTACAATCGTAATGAATGATATGAGCGTTATAGACATTCACTCTGTTGACAGTGGTTTACGAAATTGATTGAAATATCACTGCCCAAAGCCGGCAACCTAAGCAACAGTCTTCTTTGCTGGAGGTAAGACACCTGCTGTCAGAGACCAGGACTGACTTTTGACTATAATTTTTTTAAGCTGTTGCGACGATACTCTCTCGAAAATAACTTACCGTTCTAATTTCAAACATTTTCTGCACCAAGTTATGCCTATTCCGTTTAGGCACCTCTCACTAAAATTGCCCAAGTATTCCCGCTTCAAAACTTATTCTGATCAGGCAGTCGTTGCGTCCTTTATAAATAAATAAAAAAACTTATCCATGTGAACCTTTCACCCATAAAATATCGACTTGTCGTGCCTCTGACTGTCGGGCATAAAAGCATTCCATAAATTCTGTTGGCACGATATACAAAAAAGGAAATTATTTCTCATCTCTGTAAGGGATAATTTCAGTAAATTTAGCTCTAAGATCTCAACGAATTAGTCAACGATACCAATTTATTCCACTTCGAGCTCAAACGTCAAGCCATCGGCTTAGACTGTGTATATAAATTAATTAACTTGGCTGATTCAAGTCCAGAGGAATTCTGCATAATTTATGCTCTGAAAAAAACATTAGTGAATCTCAAATCTCGGAAAGAAGCGCGTAACGGACGCCTGTTGGTGGCACTTGCCGATGTTTAAATTATTCAAAACGCAGAAAATGCTCAATTTAATATAGGGGGACGGGATAGCGGGGTAGAACGAGAAACCCTATTTTTTAAGTGTTGGAGGTTCATAAATATGTGTGGAACATTATAACTGGTCAAGGAAGAAGTCCTGGCAGCCGACTTATCCAAGTTTTGACTCCATCATGAAGGAACTCTTGTTTTGTCATCTTACATCTGTGACTTTATAATTTTTAAAGCAGTTAAACAGAATGTAAACTATGAAACTCCTTAATGGTATGTCTTCGTAAACTATGCGTCTTTAGCTGAGTATAAGTTACGTATGAGGTTTAAGTCTACTTGTATTAAGGCTCGATGAAAAACCTTAAACTGAGATAGCGTGCGGGGCGGAACGGGATACTACTGTATAAGGTAATGTGTAAGGCAAAATGAAATACGTTCTTTAAGATAGAAAGGAAAACATGGCAGACTCATATTATAAGAATGAATTAGAGGATGCTGTATCCAAAAAGAATAGGTAAAGAAAGAAAAGGAGCAGAAAAAAAGAGAAAAATGTTAGCAAAGACTGTGTAGTTGCAAAAAGAAAACTCTTTGCGAAAGGAAAAAATGATATAAAGTGATTAATTGTACGCTAAATAAGTATAAGAAATAAACACAAAAGGTTTTAAAATTTTCAGTAAATTTATTTATATTACATTAATTGTCTATAAAACACATCCTATCCCGTACTGCTCCCAGGGGGTTGGGAACGGAACAGGAAATTTGTAATTAAAAAAACTCATCAAAAATCTAAATTCGTTGTTTTCAGTGTTATTTATATTTGATTATGTAATTAATAGAATAAACTAATGTTTTATACTATTATGAAGTCATTTTCTTTTTCCATAGCATAAAAAAATTTAAATAATAAGTGTCCAGTTCCGCCACGACTTCCCCTATTCAGTTTGGTCGATGTACTTCTGTTTCGCAGACCTGTTGCTTCCGAGGCGAAGTAACAATATCTTCTTTTATTTAATGAACAACGTGCCAAGAAATCAAGAAATTGTCGTTTAGAAAACAATGGAGAACATGATTTGACTGAGGAAGTCATTTATACATATTTAAATAAATTGAATTCTATTTATTAAATATTAAGATAAATTCTGGATTGAAAACCTTATCTAACTATTCTGCTTTAACTGTGTGTCTGAGTGATTTTTAATTAAAAATGTTCTTCAAAATTTGATAAAATCCTCCTACATCACGAGTATTATGTTATATAGCCGAAAATTATCAGAATTCCAAGTAATATTATTACACATTTATTTGAATGGCAGCCTAATTTACAGACTGTCAGACTGATCCATGATCAGTCCGCGGTAAAATTCCTTTTTATTTTAAGCTCTTTAAAGTTTAGTTTACATTCTGAGTCGTTTATTATTTTTTCAGAAAAATGTTATAATAATTATTTGTATAGTAACATACAACAGGGTCTCAGATCTATATATTGATATCCTGCTTTATGACTGGCTGATTAAAATTTTACTAAACATTTTTCGGTCATTTTGTGTTCTTTTGAAACTAAATCCTGTATTGACAACTAAACTATTTTATATGCAGTTCTTATAAGGATTTACTTAAGTTACACGATTCTGAGAATAAGTCAACCATTTTAGAAGATTCCGGTAGAATGGTTACAAAATTACATGACGTTAATGTTTCAAACGCCATACTTCATCCAGTCATCATGTGATGTTTATTTTCAAGGCCTTGTTATTTTTTCATGCTGTGTTTCACATTAATCAAATGAAAGTTCTTGTGCACAGTTGTAACAGACGGGAGTAATAATACAGATTTAGTGTGTTGGTGAAAGTGGAAAATAACATTATTATCTTGTAATTGTTTGCTTCCTACGATAGGCTCCCACTTTCTTTTATTTTCTGAACGAGTTGTGTTTTACACAGTCCACAGCTACTGTGTCAATTTAAACATCGTCTAATTTACGTTCTGAACAACTAGTACATTATCAAGTCAAAACTAACTCATCAACATCCTCATATACTGGCATAATTCATAATGAGATGAATGTTGGTTTTAATTAAATGCTTGAAATTATTTTGTGGTCTAACAGTTAGTCGTTAATTCGAAGTGTGAGTAACAAATCAAACATAAACAACGGCCCCTTGTAAGCCTCTGGATAAACTGGCACAACAAAAAACTTTATATTTTAAAAAGTTAAGTGTCGAGTCTTCGCAAATTAGTAATAATTGCCTAGAGCAGATAAATATTATTATAACTTACCTCTTTTTAGGATAAGTCAGTACAGAAACACAATTATACTCTAAATGGTATATATATATATTTATATTATTTTTTAAATATTGTAATATATATATTACGATATTTAACAAATAATATTTTTTATGTGTGAGGGTCGGTGTAACGTCACTGACTTGGATTCGCACTGTGCTGGTTATGAATACTACAATAGTCTGTGAGTATTAATAGTATCCCATTGCACAGGTCTACGTAAATTTATTACAAATAAAATTGAGGAGTGACATATGCCATGCACATATATATAGGGAAAAATTGAAGGGAGGTCCCATAGCTGTAGTTTAAGGATCCTACTCGGTACTTACCTGAAAGGTATTTAGAGAAAACCGAAGAAAATCTGTATCATGTAGGTCGGGCTCGGATACTTGTCTCACGCCCTTCCGAATGATGGGAAAGTTATTTGTTTTGAGTTCGCAGTATTGACTTCTGTGTGTCTTGACCGTTTATATGATATTAATTTTGAATGAAAGATCTGAAAGGTAGAAACTCCTTACTTGGTTCATTTCTTATGATGCTTCATTGTCTGGTTTTAATAAAATATAGGGGACCGCTTACGCTTACAGCTGGACTAGTTTGAACCGAGTAAGTATGGACGGTTGAGACTTTCGTGCTTTACTGTTGTTCCATATTTTTTGAAAACTAACATTGCCGCTCGAAAAATCTTCAATATCTCCTTCCTCCGTCACTCTTCTCTTTCCTTCCCATGACAATGAAACACGAGGTGAACACCGGCCAAATACAATAACCACCATTGTCAGCATATTTCAACTCCAAATTAGAAACGCATTACTTGTGTGAACGATATATGAACCCTTTTTAATGCCCAGAGAATAAATAAAGTTTATATTCATTGCAGGAAACTTTATTTTTATAATGGTAAATAAAAACTCTTCTCCAGAGTATTCAGAAAACCAGTTATTACTGGGATGGCTTTTCTTCCCTTGAGTTTAGTGGTAGAGCGATATTTAAGCCTTTAATCAAACTATTAAATATTCTGCTGCTGAAATGTAATTTCGTCTGTTGATAATTTCTTTAAACCCTACAATTCATCACAAAATTATAAACCAGAATTTATTTCTCGGTAATTTTTTTGAGTTATTAACAGAGCAAAATCATGAATTAATGAATGTATTTACTCCAAATAGCAAGTTTTCTCAATTTTCAATTGAATTATATGAGTTGGGCCCCGAAAAGATTTCGAGACTAAAGGTTCAGCAATTGAATCATTGTATCATATTTCTCTCGGAAAATTTGTATTAATCAATTACCGAGGTTTGAAACAAAAATTCTTTATACGATGTATAATATCGTATGATGTATAAAAAGTACTTTATTATACAAAAAACATTTTTACACTATTTTAGTAACATTAATATCATAAAGACATATAATTTTAGAAAGTAACTTTAACGCCAAATGCAAATGGTTCCACGGAGACTAGAGTGCGATGCTACTGCCTTCATAAATCTGAAAAATAAATTACTTTAAAAATCTATTATAAATAATTAGTTACAGCTGTTAATACAAATTATTTTGTAGTATATTAGTGATCAAAGCAATAAACATACACATATTTTATAATTATAATATATTTAAGACAAATGAGACATAACTTTTCCAACAGTTTGGTCTCAAAGTTTCTTCAATGTATTTACCTATGGTTAAAAATAGCTTTTCAGATAAAACTATTTTATTTAAACAGTAAGAGTATATAATTTGGGTTTGTTAACTTTATGAAAAATTATGTAATTTTAAGTGTGTTGTTATATTTGTAATGGTACATTTTTTAGGTATACAATATATATTAAATTGAAGTTATGTATAGATTTTGAGTTAAGTTTGTGTAGAGACCTGAATGGTAGCTCCACCCTCTCCAGAAATATTAAATGGAATAAAACACGCCGGGCGTTATGCTTAATCTTTTGTGCTTTGGATTTGAATGTCCTCACAACGCACTATTCTTAAAATTTATCAATTGAACCCAGAAATTGCAAGTGTCGTTATAATTATAATCTATGGGGTTTGAAATCAGATGTAAATGACGTTTCTACAGTTGCGATTCTACAATTATCGTAAATTATATACGTAGCAGTTACTTTACTTACTTTAAGCACTGTGGCCATTTTCAAAGGTTCGTTGGTTTTATTGTTTTGATAGAACTCTTGGAGTTCCCCATTTTGTAATAAGTAATAGCTCTAGTTCAATTATTTCAGAGTTTCGTAAGTTTCAAACCTTCAGTCATTTCTTTTCTTGACCCGAGTTCACGGCTACTTCTAAGCTATTTTCACATGAGACTTTAACTAATGTTCAATAATTTTTATTACACCGTTGGAGGAAGTATTTCACAAAAACAAAATTATATAGGACAAAAAAATTACTAAAATGATGTTATATACAAATGACGAATCCACACCTATTTCAGATTTGGTTTATATCAAAACGTCCATAAATGAGAGGGTACAATCTATTACTAATAGAAGGGCATTAGAAAGAATTGGTAAGACAAAGGCTCGAAGGACATAATGGATAAGTGTAATAAATGACATTTATGGGACTTTCTCGGTTATACTAACGGGTAACTACGACGGAGAAACTACTACTTTCTGTTAACGTGAGGCTTTATTTTTGGCGTGTTCAATTGACCATTCTCCCTATACAAAATTAAAAATATGTTTGTACAAAACTCGAGGAATCACTCCTGTAAGCTATCTAATATTGTCAAAGTATTAGGGAGAACGAATGAAGTGTCCCGGAAGCGCCGCTTGCAAAATCTAGATTGGAACAAATTTAGACCATATGGCAAAAAATAACTTTAGGAAGAAATACAAAAATGAAAAAATGTCAACCGAACCAGGGACATGAACCCCGGACTTCCCGCTTTGTGAATACTATGCTCTAACTATAACGTTTCAAATTATCCCTTTTAACAAGAGAACTGTTGGAAAATAGAAAAGAAAATAATTTAATTACAGGGATAGATAAGAGTCCAACAGAATATGTTTGATACGTCTAAAACTATCTGCAAATATGCAGTACTCTTTTTGCTGAATTTACGAAGTTTAAGAGGGAAAATACCATTTAACCTTCAAAATGTCTAAGAGATGTTGATATAAGACGTCATATACGCTGCACTTAAAAAAGACATTAAATCACTTGGGAGCGAAAGAAATTAATAGACTTTCTGGACGTTGACGGAGAAAAACATTTAACCAACTTATAAAATATATCTGCGAACAAAATTCCCATTAACGTGAAATAAGGTATCTCCAACACGATTCACACAAAATAACAGTTATACTCTGAGAAGAATACACCGTATTCACAAGTTTAGTAAAACGAGAAGGAAAGATCGTTGGAACAAAACCAAAAAAAAGGAAGCAGGTGCTGCACGTATTTAGAAGAATGTTGAATAAACTCTTGCAATTGAACTCATAGAATTAAATAAATAGTTCAACCGCGTTGAGACAGAGTGAACGTGTTTCATTCAATATTTCAACACAAACCTCAATGAAATGTTTCAATGGGCCAATATTAGAATAAATTTCAGATGATACTCGTTGGAAAGAAATTTTATTTTTTCTTGTTCTTCCTTGGCTCTGCACCCAATGAGTGCATTGGCCTACCGGCTCGACCGCGAACTGTCATTTTACATGACACATTCCGAATTTGGAGTTATAGATTCTCCAGTTTCCGTGACCAAACGTCCAAGGCCTTGCAATGAATCGAACCCAAGACCTGTGTGTTGAGAGGCAGCAACGCTAGCCACTACACCACAGGAGCTCGTCATATTCTATTATATTCAAATAAATCATCTGAAATAAAGAGGCGGTTTTTTCACAGGTACTTCCAGATGGCTAAAATATGGGACCATAGAATGCATGATGCAAGCTGGATGAAGGGTAGGGAAAGAAAACAAATCAAGAGGAACTACTTTTTGAGAAGCAGGACCAAAATTACCAACTTAGACAAGCGAATTCGAAGTCACCCATTTAGCAGTAGGTATGACAGGAACGTAAAATACTTGGCCGGCGAACAAAATAGTTTATAGCTGTCAGTTCCCCGTTCCCGCAATTGTATCCAACGTATCCCTTCTCTGAAAATCATTAATTATTTAATTCATCGTTATCCACTAAATCTACTATGAATAAAAATTTTAATAAAGGTGTACATCAATAAGCCTTCTGGAGTAACGTCCTTGTATTGGAAATGGGACACACCTTTTATTACGAATACGAAGTCGCGGATGGAAATTACTTGAAAATGATACATCATTGACATGTAAATAATATATTTTAGTAATATATGTATTTCATATATTCATCAACAGTACCAGAAAGTTCAGAAGTTACCACATAACGGAAACCCGGCTTTCCCGAAAAAACTGTGCATTCCATTCCGTGGAAGTTAATTGAAATGAAAAGCCACGCACTTCCCCTCTTCCCCGAATGGCTCAAGGTAAGGATATACGACACAGTGAAAGTGGTGACACTAGGGCTGAATGGAGAATGGACACACGGGATTAGCTTTCTACGGCGCAGATCACACAGGCGTGCCGGACGCCGACCAAATGCTAATGAGACCTCAGGACATGACCAACACACGAGATTTCTGCGGGTTAAGGCCCTACTAAATCTGTTTATCTCTTTCCGCAGCAACAACACCGGGAAAGCCTTCGATCTTTGAACACAAATAAGTTGCGATCATTTAGGAAATCTTCAAGTTTATCACTTGAAGGATGAATAATTCCAGTTCAGAATGGAGGTGATATCATTTATCTAAGAAATATTATTTTATTTTCATCTATTTTGTTCACTAATTCTGAGTATTAATTCACTCCTCATCATAAATTATTATTTTTTCATACTATCGTCGTTTAGTTAAATATATTTGGCCTTAAATTCTATTAATATAAATAATTGTTTTCTTTATACATTTATATTTACTTTCTTGGGCTATGTCCAAAATTTTGTTGACAATTGCTTCTAACTGATAATATTGACATTTTTTGCCCTCATTTCGGATATTTCAGCTATAGAAGATGACAAAATTGTTTGCAGCATACTTAAATTCAGCATCCAGGTATGAAATTTAAAATGACTGTTCAAATTACTTAATGTAAATTTAAGTGATCCGAATGATGCTTCAATTAGTAACTTGTTTTGAAATTTAATCTTTACACCAAACATTTTTTCAAAATTTTTAGATTTATGTTTACAACACCTGAAAAGGACCCATAAATTTTACAATTTATTAATTTCTAACATAAAACTTAAATTTTATAATTTAACTATTTAATATTATATCCTTTTTTTGTTTAAGTAGTCATTATCTTCCTTTATCCATTATCAACAATTACTGAAGCTCAGTAATTGAAGTTAGGATTTAATGATGAAAACAAATAAGATAAGTTGTTAATATGCTACTTATAAGTTATGTTCAGGAAATGTCAATCTAAGTTAGTGGGAAATCTCAAATGAAGCCCAGTAAAGCATATAGATAGTTTTAGAAGAAAGACAAGAATGGAAAAATGTCAACCGGACCAGGGAATCGAACCAGGACCTTGCGTATCCAGCCGTTGGATATCACAAGGTCCTGGGTTCGGTTCCCTGGTCTGGTTGACATTTTTCCATTCTTGTCTTTCTTCTGAAATGTCAATTTAAAACTTTAAAAATTTCGGAATGCTCCGAAAAAATCATTTATTTTATACATTTGTTTCGTTTTGGGGTTATTTATGGGATATTTTAGAGTGTTTCTATTTTTGACAGGCGACATGATATTGATCTTGATCTATTTCTTACGACGATTAAAATTTATTAAACCTAAAAAAAGACGACATTCAGACAATTATTTGGAACAATCCTTAGACGTCACACATCCGTAATGAAATTGTATTACAGTCTCTCATAACGTACTAGACATATTCCGTGGTTCCTCAGTGAAGCAATTCTTCGCGGATATGGAATCAGTCAAATAGTTTTATATAAATTTATTATTTTATTAATAGGATAACCTTATATCTAGTTTTACATCAACAATTACATAGTTAGACAAATTCCTTTACAGAATAGAAAGAGTGGCTAAGAAAGAAATTTGGTAGCTCAATTTGATAGGTTGATTCTTAAGCTGTTTAATGTATGAGGGAAGCTTGTTCAACAGTGTTATTTATTCCCTTATAAAGTACTGATTTCTGTGTTATTGTTAGTCTCGTACATTCTATATGAAGGCTGTTTTCATTTTTAGTTTTAATTCTGTGCACACCTAAGTTAGTAGTATATAAATTTTTATTATTAATCACGAAGTTCATTAGTTAGAGAATGTACAGACTTGCAAGGGTAAGTATGCCTAACTGTTTGAAACGTTCACATTCTCATTGACTTGACATTATTCTAAGAACTCTCTTTTTCAGATTATAAATACTTTTTATCTTGCTGAGGAGTCACCCCAAAATATAACGCCTTAACACAGTACAAAACGAATATATACTAATTTTGTATGTCCATATAATCAGATATAACTCTTACAGCAAATCCGTGGAAAGTTTCTTTAATAATTGATTAAAATGTTCTTTCCAATTCAGGTTTTTGTCTTTAGAAAGTCCTAAAAATTAAGTAAACTTCAATTAATATATTTCCGTATTATTATTATTTACCATGTTTACAGGTTTTAAGGATGCGTTGGTTGTTTGGAATGGCATAAAATTGGTGTTTATTAAAATTAAGTGATAAACCATTCACAGAAAACCATCCAAGCACTTAATTTAATACATTATTAGCTGCTTCATTTAGTGTGTTGTTACTTATTAAAATGCTTGTATCGCCTGCAAACAGTACCTCCTTGGCTCTACAGTCCGTTGAGGGCCTGGACCTACCGAGTCGACTGCGGACTGTCATCTTGCATGACACACTCCGAATTTAGTGTTACACGTGGTCAGCATATCGATCCTTCAACAATCTAAATCCCGGTCTTCGCAACCCTGTCAGGATTCAAACCCGGGACCTCTGGGCTTTGAGGCAGCGACGCTAGCCACTACACTACAGGAGGTCGGAAAATACTACAGCTTTTGAAAATGTATCTAATGTTTTGAGTACATGATTTATGTAGATATAAATAATAGAGAATCCAACACAGATCCCTGTGATACTCTCACCTTTAATTCTGCCAATTCCTAACGAAACTTTTCACCTTTTCTCAAATGATTCTTAAAGAACTAATTAATTTTCAATACAATGTAAGTAGCTGTTAATTATGGAAGATTGTGTTGTTAAATAGTTCCTCGATGGGAATAAATTAGTAGTTTTAGTGTATAAAAGGTTTCTGTACTACCGGAGTAAATGTGTAAAAACTTGTCTTTTTACTGAATTGTACTGTCTTTCCGTTTTATGATTTTCATCTTTGACGTGAAGGTCAGGGATGTCACAAATGACAGAGACTCTGTGTCGTGTTGATGTGATTAATATTTGTTTTTTGGATGTATTGTTAATGACCTTGTACAATTGCAGTGTCGTGTTATTTTCCTTTATTTGTGTATTTCTTTCCATCACGTTAAATTCATTTGTACATAAGAGTACAATAATTTAATCTATATGAATAATTTTGAATTGAAAATATAATTTTTCCCGCTACTGACATAAAAATACAATGCAATTTGATTATGATAGAGTGAAGAGGGCTTCAAAATAATTTCCCTTATATACATATATATATATATATATATATATATATATATGTAGTTGATTAACACACTTCACAGTTGAGCAAGGAGATATGATAGTCATAAGGCGCTGTACATTTAGCTTATACAACAGATCTAAGGAGTACAGTTGATAGAGTGTCCAAGCAATTAGGTGCTTGGGAAAAAAATTACTGGGTGATGAATATACAGAAGAAGTGTAGATGACTCACTGTTCCGTTTCTGTTTTCTTGTAGCTAGTGAGCATGCATAACAAGCTTATGAAAAACTTATTACTCATTTCACCGCCTTTCAACAACGCTCCTTCATAGAGGACATGTGTCGACTGTCACTCTTAAAACAACATTAGCTACACAGATTACCACAACTGTTAGTGTTGAGTGGATACTCTTATTGGAAGCTTTGAAAACTGAAAAGCTTTTTGCGTTGCGATATATATATATATATATATATATATATATTCATTTGACATTACATCATAATCCTTATTTCTCGGATTCTTAGAAGTACAGAGGCTCTGTAAGTTTAAAAAGTATGAGTTGTAGTAAGTTATGGTAATGTATATCAGTAGGACACTCCAGTGCCTGTCGTTGTAGGTGGTAAGAGGAATGTCACCTCTGGAAACTTCTTTTGGGAAATTCACTTTAGTCCAGATACCGTAATGCTAAATGTATAACTGATGAGGTTAAGCAATCCATGTCGAAATAAGATGTTCAGTAAAGGTGCTTAAAAAACTTCAGTGCTAAGTGTACATCAAATTACAAAGAATATAATGATTCTCTTAATGCTCGTAGGCACTCGTCCAACGACTGGCTCGCTGACGTCAGTGCTCCCCTGCAGCTTCCCCCTGTCCTCTACTGTGCATTTCACATGCCATGCTATTTCTCGCGACCTATCACATCTTATGATCACAGATAATGGAGACCATAATTCCCCTTAAAATTAACAATTAAATTGGATATTGACGCTGAGAATTCAATCCCATCAATTAAATAATTCATGTGACGTTATTAGTGTTATTGCTAATAGAATTTTTCATTCTCTAAGAGTCTGGCCTATGCCTCGTCCATATGGGGAACAACAGCCAAAATCCATTCAGCCAAAATTCAAACAAAACAAAATATAATCCTACGCTCTACTATAAACTCTCCCTGGTACCTTAGAAATTTCTTCATCCATCATAACATCAAATTTCCCAAAGTAAACTCCGTTATCTCCAAATCCATAACCTCCCTAATTAAAAGCGCCCTCAACCACGCAAACCCCACGATCCAGAAATTCCTTGACAATCCTCCACCTTTTTCACGCTTCTGTCGGTTCAAAAATAAACTCCGAATTGACCTCACACTTCCCCTTGATCATTCAGACACACCTTAACCCACCTTACCATAATGCCGGCAGACCTCATCCTCATATATCCTCCAATAATCAGTTCACTGCTAGTAAACCCTCACCCACTCACGTCGTATGCCTCTCAGGTACACACACAAAAAAACCTAACCCATCTACTAAAGTAGGTTAATTTAATGGATTAACCAACCATCATGTCTACATGTTAATTATACACTTTTTTATTTTCGTATTCATTATTTAATATTGAATATACTGGATCATTTATTTTACAAACTGATAATCTTTAGGATAAAAGTTTTTTATATGAATAAAAAATGTAAGAGTCTGGCGTTTACAAACACTCTTTTTGTCTTCAGGGAATAATAATACACGAATCCAATAACTCCTTACATGGGAAGGCCTGGATTCCAATTTTTCTAGAGTAAATTTAATTTTGAAGGTTTATTTCTTTGAGGAGTGATCGGACTCGTGTACCCAGCTCAATTTGCTATTCTTCTACCCAGAAAATAAACAGACGCTTTTTCTGCTCAAAACGTCGGAATCTTTCTTCTTCTTAGCCAGTGTAAAATACGACGAAAAATAACCTTGCTACACTGCCGTTAAAATTTAAATCCAAACAATCTTAATCTTTGATTTATTGTTTTTTATAAAAACCTCAAGTGAAGTTAAATATTAAAAAATAAAACTCCATTCTTATTTACTGATGCATTATTTTGCTAATAAGAAAACTATAATTGACAGTAAATTGAAATAAAATTTTCTAGAACTATTTCGGAGAGGCACAAAGAATATCAAACTATTCGTGAAAACTGGTCAATCATTATTTCTAGGGATAATTTATTAAGGAACAAGGCTGACGGATGAGAAAAACAGTTTTGTTAAATCCAAAGGTAACCGTAATTAGACATGTTTTATATGGGAGTAGTAACTAAGCCTTGACCGACGACCACTAAGTGGCATTCAACAGGAAGTTTATAAGGCCACGTGTGAATGTTAATTGATATTATTCTTTTCTACTACATGATTATAACATCATAACACGTCCTGAAATATTCCTTGTTGGAAATGAACAAAAAATCTAATCGTGATTGAGCATTCGACATCGTTCCGCTCATAAAATCCTGGCAAATTGCCACCATGCAAAGAGATTTTGGCATTGAACATAGAATTCTTAGTACTCTTTATTCAATTGATTCACCATGATCTAATTTGTAATAATTATTATTTCCTAGACATATAGTGTACATAACATAGTTACGTTTGAGTCATCGGTTCTTACCTTCTGGTGACTAAATATGTAGGTAGTGAGGTTCTGCGAGCAGGAGTGGAGCTGGTGGTGGCAGGTGGTGATAATGGTGGTAATGGTGCACAGGGACCGTCCGTATCTTGTGATGATAAACGGTGCGCACAGGGTACGGAACATGAACGACAAAGCGTTGGCTGTTAACAAATACATACAAACACACAAGCATGAGCGAACTAAACTGAAGTTGTTTTACACTGCTAAAATATCAGTAATGAGCACAATATTTTAAACACATAAATTCAGTACAGTAAAACCAAACAGTCATCAATTTTAATTGTTCCAACACAACCACGTCAATTATTTTCAAGAAAATAAATGACGTGGTTGTGTTGGAACAACTAAACTTGATGACTGTCTGGTTTATTATACTGAACGCCTTTGCAGTCTTTTAATATCCAAATTATTAAATCCATAAATTTATTATAAGAAGATATTTGAGAAGTTTTACGGACACACAATGATAATTAATAATATCGGATTATAGTAAGTGACTAACATAAAATACTCCAAGTAATAACTGACGGAAACGTCTCTTGATCAATTTACTTCAATAATAACGATTTAAGTACAAAATATTCTATTCTATTGAAAGTCGAATTTATAAACAGGAAAGCGAAAGTTTTATACAAATACTAAAATTTATAGTGACTTCCAAAACCTGAATTTATTTGATACTTTACTGTTTCATAATTACGAGAAAAAGTAATTAAATCTGACTTAAAATATTTGCAATAAATAAAAAGACGGCCAAAAAAGTCAGCATTAAATATATAACTATTTATTAACAAAAGCGACGTTTCATCTCCATTTTGAGACTTCCTCCGGCTTATTATAAACATACATATAAATTAGAAATTGTAACATAGAACTCAGAATTATGTTTGTAGTAAGCCTAAAAAATGGAGATGAAACGTCGCTTTTGTTAATAGTTATATATTTAATGCTGACTTTTTTGGCCGTCTTTTTATTCATTGTATAAAGTAATTAAATCGTAATAAAATTAACTACTTACTGTAATGGTCCACTGGGTTCAGGAGCGGCGATTACGATTCCAGAAACAAGAGTCATTACGCATATGACCTGAAACTGTATATAATAAAAATAAAATAACGGCAATTCTTTTATATTAAAAATAAATAATTGCGATGTTTGTACAAATACAAATGATTAATCCCTTTTCGAGATCAAATATGAGTTGAATCACTATATCAAGCTCGCGAGCTCTAGAAAGCGACACGTAACATTTTATTCTCTTGTTGGGACGTGATTTTCATACTATTGATTTTTCTGTGACTTAGAGAAGAATAAGGTTGGCAGAGAAGAATCGAAAGTGAACGAAGACGTACTTGATTTCATCTAACCTTCAAGAGACAACTTCTCCTTAATGGAGAACAGAAGGTAATCTGCTGCTATTGTCTCACTTTTTGTTCTGCTCACGTTATGTCTTCGACCTCTGATCACTTCCTTTTATTGTTAATTTTTATCAGTTTAATTCAATTCCTGTTCCCAATCACTTTTTCTATGTATATATTACTCTCCAAATAATCAAACAAAGTTCAGAAGCATATATGTTTCTGTGTTAAACGAAATGGAAACTCAGGTATATTTAATTTTAAAAGCATCCTATGGAGCATGACGTTTAACCTGTTTAAGCTTACAAAGTCAAAATAGTGAAAACAGGTGACAATTTTGAGTTTGAATGTCATCAGTTTTAATTGTTAAAATTGTGAAGTATTTAGAGAAAAGATACAGTTAAATCACGAATAAATATAAAAATTATGAAATCAGTTACCGAAATCGTTTCAAATAATATTCCACGATCCATAAAAATTACTCATATCAATATGGTTAATGCATTAAATCAGCGTATAATGAATACAATAACTTTAATGTAACTCAAATTGGATTTGATTTGGATTTATAATTATCTGACATCCTTTATAACCAAATATTTTACAATATAATTCTTAATAAAGGAATTAGATAAACACAACGGATCTTCATTATAGTATGAATAGTTGTTTTCTGTAAATAAATGTTTTTAAATGTTTCTGAATATAAGCCAGAAGATGTAGTAACGCAGAAACGAAACGTTATGTTTGTTTCTAATTTCTCTACTGATTGTTTTATGCCGTTCTATTTGGACATTAATATTGATATATTTTATATTACTGAAGTTAGTCGCGGTTGAAGAAAAATCATTTAATATGTTGACTTGTTGCTGCAAAATGTAGACAGAATTCCGTCGGTATATATTTATGTTAACCCTCAACATGCAATGGAAATTGGTGAATAAAATTAATTAATTACTACCCATCTCTCCACGTGCATGATATTAATGATGTCATTGTTGTTGTCTAGAAAACAACGGTAACACACACACGTCCAACAAATTAATGATGAACATAAAACAACGAAAAATAATTTCTTAAAAATTGTAAACTTGATGCTTCAGTTTGATTGATAATTTTATATTCGATCCCATTAAGCTCATATTCAAGTTCCTTCGGTAATATTAAAAAAATAATTTTAAGTTTGTTCCCATTCAGATTTTCCTACCTTCAAGAACTCACTACTATTGTTTAAAGGGGTTTTGCGACACTTCAATTTATGAGAAGCTCACATATTGCTATCCACTTGTAGTTCGTCGTCAAATATTAGTTTTATAAAAGTGTATAACAGTAACCGGAACACTAATAGACCTAAGAAGTATGAGAATCTTATAAAGCATAAATTAAATGACCAGGTGATTTGAAATAATTCTTGTAAAATATTATTTTGGAATTTTTTGGAAGAATAAATCGCGAACAGGTGTGTAACAACAACAAAGTTTGTTCACACGTGACTCCAGGCTGTAAAGGACGGGATATGAATTGCTGGGAAATATTTGCGATGTTGCTAAATGAAAGATTGACTGCATACACTACAAAAAACGATTCGCGTAATAGCAATAGGGCCTGACAGACTTTTACTTTTTGCACGAGTTCATCGCACTCGCACGCTGTTGACGGTATTGCCAGATTTACGACCCGAAATACTAGGAGACAGGAATGGTTCATCGCCATAGCAAATCTGAGCCCTGGTGGTGGCAACATACATTTAATATTCCAATCAAGGAATATAAGTTAAAGAAAAATAAATTATACTAATATACACATTCAATATACAAATACTTTAACACTAATTATAAGCCTGAATAAATTAAGTTAAACCATTTCCCTAATTCTGTCCCTAAATAATTTTTCACTCTTCGGAAAAGTCGCTAGTAGACTTGCAGGCAAATCATTCCAGTCTTTTACGGTCCTATTTACGAAGGAGTATTTACCCACGTCCGTTCGTTGTCTTCTCTGATTAATTTTAAATGGATGATCATTTCTCGCTACATAAGTCGGTAAATGAATACGAGTTTTGATATGACTCCAGGCCGGTTCGTCTGTATACGCTTTGTACAGTGCACAAAGCCTGGCCCTCTTTCTCCTCCAGATTACCCGTGCATCTAGAAATATTTGCTTTTCCTGCCCGGTTTTGAAGCCTGTCCAACGCGTGTATCTGATCCCAACACACCGCCCCATACTCAAGGATAGGCCGAACCAAAGACCTATAAGCGATGTCTTTGGTCTTTCGGGTACTTTTCCGCAGTATTCTATTGACTGTGTGAAGCGCCCTCCACCCTTTCCCAGTTACTGAATTTATGTGTTCTCCCCAATTTAAGTCTTTGCTCAAAGTTACACCCAGATATTTACAAGTGTCCACTTGTAATATATTTTCATCCCCTAATTTATATTCAACTTGAAAAACGTTTCTCATTTTTGTAAATACAATCGATTTACTTTTTACCGCGTTTTCGTCCGACCAACGATGAATTCTGTTGATGAATATTTGCATCTTGGACGTTTCCAATTTTTCTGTAAATGATACAATCATCGGCAAATAATCTTACCTGAGACTCAATACCTATGCCAAATCATTTATAAATGCAAAAAACATTAGTGGCCGGATTACGCTTCCCTGGGGCACCCCTGACGTGACTTCAACTGGCTCAGATATTTCTCCATTTATCCGAACACTGAGCTTTCTGTTATCCAGAAACTCGCGAATCCAGTTTAAAACTCGTTTCTCAATGCCCGATTTTTCCAATTTCATTAAAAGAATATGATGCGGTACAAGGTCAAAAGCCTTTGAAAAGTCAATTACAACAGCATCAATTCTTCCACCCTCATATATCACACCAGATATATCTTGACAGACTGTCACTAACTGAATATCCTGGCCTAAAACCGTGTTGCCCACTGTGTAACCACCCCGTTTCGTCCCAATGTCTACGTAAATACTCCGCCAATAATCTCTCCAACAGTTTGCATAACACTGAAGTGAGACTAACCGGCCTCTAGTTACTAGTTTCAGACCGCGAAGCCGTTTTGTATATAGCTACTACGATCGCATTTCTCCAATTGTCCGGGACTTTATTATTGTTAATTGACATTTCAAATAACCGCATGACGTAGCCTTATCTACCCGATCTCTTAAACTATAACCCGGGAACCTTGGTTAACCCTTCTCTACCACTACCTTCCTCTCTCGTCGCTTCTCTAACCTCTTTCTATATTTTGTGTTAAATAACTTCATTATATCCGAAATATACGTAATGTACTGAAAGTTTCATTCATTCTCTGAACACACTTATATACATAAAGTAACTTGAAGAAAATGGCGCGTTTTACTCGGTACAGGATTTTCTTAATCGTCCTTCTAGTATTTAAATCAAGGTTCCTGCAAAAAGTGTTGAATGAGCTGCCTTATAAAATAGCACATCACATATCTTTCAAATTTCTATTCAGTTTTTTCTGCTCTTTTGTTTGTTTCTTTCATGTATTGCGTGGAGCTACTACAGAGGGAAGGACAGTTTCCTGGTCGCAGAGCTCCAAGTAGTTAAAATTCCATTGCGTGTTCCTCAGCGTGTGCTTGTTTGTGTTTCCCAGTGTGTGTGTGACATCGTGTGTCCTCGTGTGTCCGTGTTGTGTTTACATTGACTTTTGTCTATATACATTTTCTTTTATTAATTTATTTTAAGTTTATTTGTCTTTAATTATGTACTTTATTTTGTTCATTTTTAATTTTTAATGTATGACGTATCCATTTTCCTCAATCGAGGATTAATGGAAACAACAATAAATCTAAATCTAATTCAAAATTACATGGTATTTATGATCGAGTTGCATTCTAAAACTACAAAATTATTGACTTTAGTACTTTTTAATGTGTATAGTAATCAATCCTTAGTCTGATCTGATGCTACACTTCACTCTAACCTATTTTGCGCCACCCTTTCATGCCATATCCTCCCTAATCTGCTTAGAGTATTCTATCCTCGGCCTTCCTCTTCTGTTCTTACTCCAAACACTTCCCTCCAACGCTAATATTAAAAGACCCTCATGTCTCAAAACGTACCCTATCTATTCCTTCTCATGCTCAAAGTCCTATATATTGTTCTCACTTCCCTTATTCTGCTTATAACTTCCTGGTTAGTTACTCTATCCATACATCTAATTTTCAGAATTCTTCAATAGCACCACATTTCAAAAGCTTTTTTTTCCTTTCTGCAACTTCTATTGTCCGAGTTTCGCACACACTACATACGAACATTTTTATTAATAGTTATACTTACATTAGCCGTAAGTGAATTCCTCATTTTTTGCGAATGCCTTCCTTGCCTGTGCTATCCTACTCTTTATATCTATTATACTTCTACCATCCCTAGTTATTATCCTGCCCAAGTAGCAGAATTATTTAACTTCCTTCATAATATCCCTTACCAATCTAACAACTTTGTTATTCCACTATTTAACATAATATACTCCATCACATTGGTATTCCCTCGATTAATCTTCGTGTTGTACTCTTCCTCCAAGATCAAGTTAATGCCATTTATTATGTTTCCCAAGTCTTCTTCTGACTCTCGTAATACTACAATATTATCTTGGTACCTCGCCTGTTTATATATAAGTTAAAGAGCATGGTGACTGACTGTATCCTTGTCTTACTCTTTTCTTGATCTCTATTTTCCATTCTGACCCTTAAATTCTAAATCATGCCTTTTGTACAGGCAAACCTTAATAGTTTTTTCCCGTTTATATATTAAAAGGGTTTTTCTAAATCTACAAATGCCATGGACGTAGTCCTGTTTTGTCTTATTCTGTGTTCTAAAATTAGACGCACAGACAATATTGCTTCTCTTGTCCTACATTCATCCTAAAACCAAACTGACTCGCATTATTTGTCGTTCGATCCTCCCATGTACCATTTTCGTTAATATTTTGCACGCATGGTATACTAAACTAATTGTCCTGTGCTGTTCACATGTATCAGCCCTAGCCTTCTTCGGTATACGGATAATTATCTTTTTACTAAAATCTTCTGATATTCTTCCCAGATTTCGTAAACTACCCTGAACCGACAAGATGTTAAGGATTGTAGAAGCTTTTGTTATTGGCAATTTTCACTTTGTTTATTGGGTACTTCATTAACTCTGTTAATTTTTTATATGACAGACGGTTTCTTATTTTTACCTTCCTGTTAACAAACTTTACAGTTTGGAGAACATCGTAAATGACTGCGCAATCGCAACGGAAACATGTGTGCGTTACGCATTAAACGTGTTTGACCAGTCGAGATTCCACTTTCTACTTCCAATGTCATAACCGGATTATTTCCGGAACACTTCCTTACTTCCGACGGCGTGTCCTGGAGATCTGTAGACAGAGGACTGCGGAACCGCTTTCATCACCAATCAGCAGATTTTCACGAATAAATAAACAGAATTCCCGTTTCAATGAGCAAAAAAATTTTGATTCTATTTCTTTTAAAATACTTTTCAAATCTTACTCTGACGATACTTCATTTTTTTATCTAACCAATTTTTACTGAAAAAATTGTCTACAATTAATATCATAACAGTTTTTAGCTTATCAATTATTTATTTTAAAAGCCTTAAAGAAGTAGTGAAATTTAACAAACTTTCAGGTTTGTTGTGTTCGTTCGTAACTTCCTAAACTGTAAATAATGTAAACCCTAAAAGGAACAATTATTATGATTATAATATATAATACCAATATTCCAGCCATTCTTTAAAAAAATCACACTGTAAATTACACATCATCATCGATTACAAAAACCGGGTAGCTTTCATCCTTACGGACATAATCATCCGTTCTTCCTTACGCTACACGTCATAAAGGTGGCACATCTTACGTAAAATGTATATTAGCTTTTTTTGAATATATATGAAAGAATTCTTTCAACTGAATATTTTTTTGTATTCAGTTATAAACAAATCGGGTGAGTAGTATATTTTAAAATTAATATTTGTAACGCCACTGTGCGAGTGATAAGTATTTGAACACACATTCAAATTTATTTATTGTGCATAGATAGTAAAACGCACTTTATATTTATTACGCGTGAGTCTGCCTGTTTTAAATTTTATCCCAATAGTTTTCGTCATTATTGTAAGTGTAACAACTCTGTTACCTTTAGTTCCTATTCCATTAAACTTTCTACTAATTTCCTGAAAATAAAGAGTACTTTTTTTGTATCCAAGTCGACTGTCCTAAGCAAGTTAAAATTATTGAAACTTATGCCTTGTTCAAAACCAATTTGTCCATAAAATATTTAGAATAATAATTTTTATTATTTATCCAATAAACTTCACGATAATTCACATTTTCCTGAATGTATCCTGATAATTCATTTACATTTAATGCATGCTTGGTTTTTCTAAATATTAAGATATCCAGAAGGTATTGGTTTAATTTTTCTTAGCGTATTTTAATTCTTTTATGGAATTATTTTTGTAATTTTGTATCTATGCTTTTTACGACCTACAATAAATATAACCGCGTGTTAGAGACTGTTGTATCGTTTTCCAAACCTATAATCTCTTCTTCGTTATTATCATACATAATTTTAAAATTAGAAACGTCTCAGTGGGTTACTATATTCGTCATTGCCGTTATATTATACAATGCATGACTAGAAATGAATATTTATAAAAAATACAAATAATGATCTATTGATTTATCTAATAATTTCTGAACACTGACACGTAATTTGGAAACATTTATACTCATTATGGAAAGACGACATTTTCTAGAGTGTGTTGCATGTGTTTCAGCCGTCCTCTATAGTACAATTAGCCGCCTTATTGAGGTATTGAAATCCAAAAACCTCCAAAACAACTTTCCAAGTCAGCTCTCCTAAGCAAGCGTATCGTATAGCTTTCAAATTTTTAGTTCAGTTTTCAAGTTAATATTATTTATTGTGAAATTTTGTTGCCCCCGAAAGTGCCGCCCCCATTACCCCTGCCATGCTACGCCTCTGGTGTGATAGCGGACGGTCCGAAATGTTGAACTAGTATTAGGAAGCTGTATGAAGCCACAAACAGATGAATATCTGATAGGTGACTTGAAACAATACAGTATGTGAACTATAGATATTTTTTGCGACAGACAAACTAATTTCATGAAAATTTCGGAAAATTCTAATACTTGAAACGTTAAATGTGAAGAACGAACATCTACTGACATTGTGAATTTTTATCAGGAGGAATTGTGCGTTAGGTATACAAGTCAGCATTTAGTTATATGCCATTTAAGCATTTAAATTTAGAATGGCCATGCCTATCAATGGTACAGGTAATCGATCATAACACAAAAGAATTATGTTATTGGAAAGAATTTTTTAATAATTTATACTTTTGAAAATTCTTTTACACATAATAAATAAAATAACTATTTTTCAAAGATAAAATTTAATTAAAAAAGCTATATATTTAGATCCTAATGTGCACCCTCGTAGATTGTTTTGAAAAGTCTGATAAGGATCCACATTAGGACCAAAATATGCAACTTTTTAAAATTAATTTATGACTTCTAAATGCATGCATCTGGCTGTTCTATTTATTCAATTTAAACTATAGTATTGTAAATCCTCTACTACTCACCAGTGCTCTGCTGAACGACATGTTGATGTATTGTTTTATCCGCGATGGCTATTGGGAGATGAATGTGATGAATAGTAGGAACGTGGAGGTCTTAAATAGCTTTGGAGCCCTTCCCCGGGTGCAGTGTGCAGTCAAATAAGAATGGAGGGAGAACTTTGGACGACAATAGTGAGAGTGCCTCCTTGGCAATGATTTTGCCTGGATATGCAGACTGAATGACAAATGCGACAAGGTCGTCGCCGCCGCACTCTATCGAAGCCGACCAGGACAAAGATCTTAGATAACGAGTTTGTGTGTCAGTCGTCATCGAGTTCGTGACATGCTTGGCTTTCGATAGACCCTCTGCTTCCTGAAAGGAAACTAGAAACAAGGGACAAGGCGTTCAAATGGGATTTAATTCCACTTCTGGGAAGTTTAATATGAAGAGAGTACTGTATTGTAAACAGTTAAAATGTAACTAAGACATTAAATTAAGGTTATAAGTTGTATGAACAGCAGGAAGTTGTGAGAAGAGATAGATTGTTCTATAGTTGTCCAAATAGCATTACTAAAGGTTTCACACGTATGAACATGCACATGGGAATAAATTGTATTCAAATCGAGATCATAGTTATGCACAACATATTTGAATTCCCGTGTAACAATGACTCTCTTAACCACAATTCTAAATGCTGCAATACTGCTCGCCCGTGAGTTTTGGATCCAGACTTTTCTGAGAACATTTATAACGTGCAAATAATATTTTGAATGCTGATAATCATTTTCTTCCTAATACCAGTCGTGTCATTCAGTTTCTTCTACAATTTTTTGTAATATTTTTTTACTTTTCCAGCAATTAGAGTGATTTAGTCTGCGAACGTTAGTTAATTTCCATCCATATGATTGTTTTATCTCATTCATTTTCCAGAGAACTTTACGACTCTGACAACCAGCTTGTTTGACTACTCTAACAAAATCGGAATTTTTTTTTCCAAGTTATGAAGTTTTACTACTGGATAAATTTCTTCCAGTATGCAACGTGACCGTACACCTATTCGAAACTTTTATCGTATACGTCTGTAGTCAATAAGAAGAGCTATCATTGGTCTGTTTTCTCTCTTTTAATATATTCATTTGTGTCGCATCACTATTCAATATAATATTTTAGGTATAACTAGCAGAAGTCCTCAGAATTGCTCGGGTTCACGTTAAAAATAAAGCAGGAATGTAATTAGAGATAAATTTATAATGACGGTACTTGAGTGTACCGTACATTCATAGTTCTACTCCAGAGAGATCACTTTTAGGTAGACGGGCGTGGAAACATTCGTTGTCAAATACAACCTACTGTGGTAATTCATGACCCTTACATTCAACGGGTAAAGCAAAAATAATGTAGTTTTTGTTATTTGCGTACAGCAGGACGAAAAACGAGAATGGTTTGGTGAGGCCGAGTAGGTGCGAAACGTCGCTGTTTACAACATTATTTATTGCCTGGGGTGCATTGTATTCGACACTTGGTCCTGGGAGCTGTCCTGAGAAGGTCGGAATGGGAGAGCAGTGGCTGAACAGGCGTAAAGGTTAATTTCGGCATGTTCGAGAAAGAATATTCATTTGTAGTACGGAAAACAAAAAGATAACATTTGATGGAGATTTAAGCTGAAGAAGAGGCGCTAGAGGAGACGTGTTCAGCAAAGGAACATCCGGCACGGGAAACCAGGAACGACGTCACCAGGCCCTTGTTAACATCTGGTAACGGCATTTTTACCCGGCTTTCCACTTAAACCATTCTCGTTTGATTCGCGATTTTTAAATTTCAATTATATCGTTCGTCACCCGCGTTCCCGGGAGCAGCCATTTAGAAGCTGCGTAGATTTTTTTTTTGCTTTACCGACTGAGCCAATTTGATATTCGTAAATTTATATTTTTTTTCACTAAAACTTAATTTGAGTTATATTTCTTTTGGAAATTTTATAATGTAATATCATAATTAAATGGAATATATTCAAATTAAATACACTTTTTTGTTATTTAACAATTCCTTGTTATAATAATAATTTTTTTGTGGTGTAAACGAAAGCCAAACACCACACTACTTTCAATCCTAGGTTGCGTAAACGGCAAAAATGGTAGTTTTTACAGAGAGATGACATTTTGACCTATTTCCGGTGGTCTGAGAAAAAACGGCCATATAACCAAAATTTTAGAGAATTGAACATCCAATGGATAATGTGTCCTCAGCGTTTTTCTAAAATCCTCTGTTTTTGAACTACAGGGTATAAAGTTGGAGGAGTTCTAAACTTTTATTGTGTTGTAATTAGGAGGGAAAAGAGGGTGGGGAGTTGTAGGTCCACCTTGGAAATTAAGATATCTAATTATAGGTTTCTGTAAGACAAAGAGAATAAGCTCTTATTCGTTTCTTCAAGTTGAGTGTGGACTTTGCTAGAGGCGAAAAAGCAATGAGAAAACAAAAAGTGGAAAAACGTAGGTTTCAGTTCACTTTTTTACACAAAGACACTATTTTTTATTAAAGTTTATATAATTTAATACTTTGGCCTGTGATGAATCTCAGTATCTAATGCATACTATTTTATTTTCTTTTAAAAATGAGCAATTAATAAATCATAAAATTTACCTGACACGAAAAATGAAACTAATTTACGTATGTATCGTATCAACGATTCATAGTAGTTTTCTCAGGGAGTTAGCTTTCTGCCAACGATAGGTTAATTACGACGCGAAATGTTTATAATTTAAAAAATTTATGCATCAATAATATTGACAACCGGCATTCACTTTAGGAGATCTCGACGCGCGAATAGACACGAAATCCTTTAGGAATACGGTTTTTCACTATTTTCGCAAATATAACTTTAGTAAAATTAAAACATTTAAAGATTATGGAACACGTGTGTCAAATTGGAACCAGTAGTTTGGAAGTCTATAGCAGGGGCATAGATACCGACGCACTGAGAAAGGTTGCTAGATATATAGATATATTAATTTTCTTCTTACCTCTATTATTGAAGACAAACTATTTAACTTCTTTTAACAGCTTTCTGTATATTTTTCCAGTCAATTACCAAACCCTTCTTCCCAATAACTTCCTAATATTTCCATGCTGATCAAGACATTTTCTATTTTCCACTTCCCATCAGAACCATATAATTTTTACTGTCATGATCCTGTATCTCTGTATTCATCTCAATTATACCTTCCAAATTCTTGCACTACAAAACTACAGTTTTTTAATGTATAACTTTCTACGTCAGTTAAAATTTTAATTGAAATAGGTCTGAATGTAAACAATTTATAAGAAGAAATTAGTAAGATGTTAAAAATATGTTGCTTGTCGTTTCCACCGTCTGTTGTGAAACTCTTCAGGCGCATTATAAGATAAAATAATAAATTACTATAAAAATCTTACTAATTGATTATTAAAAATATTATTTTGTAAATAAAGCAGAACAGAACAGCACTTAAGTGTGGAAAAGTAGCAATTGAATATTTTTCAGAGTTTGGCCGAACGGAAAATACTTTTGTATATTTTTTTAATCAATCCCTTGTCCTTCAGATCTTTCTTTTTTGTTAATTAGAGGAGGTTTTAGACGGTAAAATAATTCTACGAAAGCCCAACGTAAATACTTGAATATACCATTTACTGGATTTCCATAATAGGTTGGTTTATTATTTCCATTAATTCTCAAATATCGTAAGAGGATGTATCAAAATCCAATATGAAAACATCATACTTTATATTTTAAGAGTAGATTGATTCAATATAGAAACTAACAAATAATAGAATTCTGCCAGCTGTCACGGGACGTCTCGTCCGATGCAAACTACTAACATGAAATAATGATATGTGCAGCATCAATTATATGTAAAGAAAGCATTTTTGTTAATTTTATCATAATAACCAGTACTTTCTGGGGAATTATATGCAATTGGTTTAGACCGATTTCTGATTCCTTATCAGAAAAATTTCCATTAATTAACAGAGTTTCAGGTTCTTGTGGTGATTAATGCTTAATCGAAGAGAATTGAACTGGTTTTTTCCTTAATAATTTTTTTCTTAAAGTGAGTATCGATGTTTGCCAGTTATTAATAACTTTCGCATTCTAGTATTCATTACTTACTGACGGACTTTTCTTACTTTTCACAAATTTTGCAATTTCAAAATGTATTACATTTAAAAATTGGTTTACAACTTTATTTTCTATCCTTAACTCTTCAAATTAGTATCGCTGGATTCAGTAATTATAAAATTTCCAAAATACAAGAAGAAATATCATAACACATATCTGTGTTAAAAATATGTATAATATAATGATTGTACTGAAAATTATCCACTTGCTGCATTAGTAATCAGGCTGTATAGAGCTTACTTGAGAGTGACTTGAAGACCGAGAAGCGCGTGATTGGAATAACGTTCTTTTACATACTGAAGTTGGGCGAAAAATAAAGTTTTTGTTTCATGAAAGTTGAGGACCAATTCATTGCATTCAACCAGATATTAAATAATGGAAATATGAACTTCATTTTGTAGTTTGTGAACTTCCGTACTTTTTATTAGGAAGTTTGTTCCGTCTGCATACACTCTGATTTCTGAGGGTTTGTGTAATACGGAAAGTCATTATGCACAGAATAAATAGTAATAGTCGTACTATCTATCTCTGTGAAAACCAAACATTTAACGATTTCGAGTCAGTGACTTTAATTTTACCATTATCCTTGTCTTTAGAAAAGTTGATGATTTAAAAAATTAAAAATTTGAAAAAAGTGTAATAATTAAAAATAAAGCAAAATTTGTTGAATAAAATTTAAAATAATATTTAGTTAACATATTTTAGCCGCAACCGTCGATACAGTTAATCCACGACACGATTTTTTCACTTGGTTCTAAAAATTTACCTGATGAACTCCACCAAGATGGACGAAATTGCGTAATTATATTAACTTAATATTAAATAAAATTTTACTAACAAATTTGACAGTACTTTTATTCATTTAGTTTATGGTTGCGATCGGTAAGATATGACTTAAAAAAATAAAGGATTTCCTCTAATTCCGTATAAAACTAGTCATTCTCAGCATATTTTGTTTAGATAGATCAAATATTTCATTTCTCATCACGAAAATCATCAGTCGACTGTATATTTATGTGTATTGTGGTGTTAGTAGATTTGTCTTTGAGAAACCCGTGTTGTCTTGTTTTCTTTTTTAAACAATTTGTAAATCTGGTATGAATGATTTCTTTTAACATTTGGGAAAGCGTAAATTTTATGTTGCTACAAATATCTCTTTAAACGAGGAACAAATTCAAAAAACGTTTAGAGGATCTTAAAACACACCTGTTAAAAATTGATGTCATTCTACAATTGGCTCTGAGAATTCCTTAACTAATTTACTGTCAATTCCGTATATATGACCTTGTTTAGAACATTTTATGTTTCATATTGTTTTTAATACGTCATTCTTCAACAAATATTGTCCTATGAACATTTTTAGTGCTGTGTGGCAAACCACGGTGCTGTTTAAATATTGATATAGTGCTGTTTTCTTTGAGATTTTTTTAGCATCTTGAAGAATAGATATTTCCTTTGCAGTTAACTCTAGAGTTCATGTAGCTTTATTCATTGCTTTTCCCGTAGCTCTAATTTTATTATCTGAATTCGTAATATATTTAAACGTATCACATTTACTAACTGCTATGAGTACATTTATTCTAAATCATGTTTAGGACCCATTTGACTTGTAATTTCACAAAGACCAAAGTTGAGTTTTATTTTTAATTATTTATCTAAAATTCTCAAACTATGTAGACTATTATATAAAACAATGTCTATCTTATTCTTCTTGAAATATGGTTCAATCATATCTTATTTCCCTAGTTAGACACAGTTTATAAATACGTGCAATATATTGAGGAAAAATATCAACAAATTTTACCGCTATGAAGTCTACGAATTGTAAAGTCTGTGTTAAATTGGGGAACGAGTTTCCTGTGCTCCAGTTCTAGTAGCAGTTGAAGCCCGATTCTCGATGTTGGCCCTGTAATTTGCAGTGGGGTCGTCGAACCTTAAAGAAGCGTGCAGAAGTAAATTAACTTCTTCTCTATCATCTTCGGCAGGGCTTTAACCTTATGCTTTTGACTGATGCCATTAGTCCCTCCAGCGATGACTCTGTTAGCACTCTTTGATAAAGTATGAGGATCATTTATAATAATAGTCTCCTGGTCGTAAATAATAATGCCTCCTGTCATTCTGTTTATTTGTTCATGTAGGACTTGAATTGGTGCAATAATTGCTATTGAAGAATAGCCTGTTGGCAGCCACACCCAACAAAAGATCAGTGTTTTTTTTATTGAAAGTTTAGAGTCGCGTCAACCATAGGGTCATTGGCGACTATACACAGTTACAAAATTATAACCAGATACTAAATAAACACAATTGTTTTAGATAAAATCTCATTCACTTGACTGGCAACAAAAAACTACAGGTGAAACACAAAAATAGGGAAACTAAAAAACTAAAATTATTTATACCTTAAATTTCTTCTATCAGTAAAGTTTTTCCAGAAATAAAATATTCTACATCGCTTCTGTTGACTCGTAGAAATAAATTTTATCGAAAACCTGAATATATACCCTCCTCTCGTTTGTATGGACTGGGTATTCGAAAGGAATGTACTGTTAAGCAAATGTTGCACTGAATGTCCCACACTTTAGTTGCGGAGGTCTGTAAAAAAGATAAGAATGAGTCAAACGCGTAAGTAGGGTTCTTTTAATGAACCACAACTGGGATTATTCCTCCGTCTCGCCTCGATCTTTGCTGCGTGGTCTGCCTTGTCATGATCCCTGATACCCAAATGTGCCGGGATCCAAGCAATGGTAATGGTACAGTTCTTCTCCTTACGGAATAGGATTTTATCTCTTATAACATCGGTGTTGCTTGATCGAGATTCTTTGATTTTAAGCAGATTAATCGGCTTCCTAGAGTCAGTGAAAAATAGATAATTAAACTGCGGTGCCTTCCTACATAATTCTGCGGCAAGCTGAAGCGCATAGAATTCAGCCATGTGAATATTATTTTCCAGGTCCACGGTCTTTGCCATTTCCAACTGCTGTAAAATCACTGCGACAGCGACACCCTCCTGAATTTTTTATGCATCAGTGGAAATAATTTTAATATTGCATGTAAAAATAACTATTTAGTTTAGATACATATTATATATAGTGATTAATCTTGGTTTTTTAGAATACTTATGTTTAACCACGAAAAATACGTAATTTTACAGAAAGTTGCAAGTATCACCAATTCAGAATGTAGAAGAATTACTTTTATTCAGTCGGTATGATCAATTTGGTATATATCTGTACCTTATTTCATCTTTTGACCACCTTGTCGTAGTGGGGAGGCTTGTGAGTCACTCTATGACCGGAGAGTTTTACCGGCGGGAGCTTAAGATCCTACCAGGGCCACAATTGAGGCCAGACGAAATTCAGTGCACATCCTAGGGTAGGTGGCTCCAGAGTGTAGCTAACTCCCCCTTATGGGAGTAAATCCTGAAAGAGAACCCTGGTCCTCCAATGTTTGAGGGGTGGTCATGAGGGCTGACAGTCCATTTCCGGAAAAAAACGCATCCTTATGAAACCCCACGGAGAAGGGCTTTAAAAGAGTTGTTGGGTTGATAATAATAATTTCAATAAATAAAAAGACGACCAAAAAGTCAGCATGTAAATTTATCACTATTTATTCAAAAGCGACGTTTCGCCTCCTTTTCGAGACTTCCTCAGGCGTAAAATTTAGCAATTCATCATATTTACTCCGTGACTCCATCAGCCGAAAAGATTTTGAACGTACATATGAAAAATTACAGGTGAATAATTTAGTGTCGCGGACCATCTCCAGCGACGGTTACGGCCGAAATGATCCTGAGGATTCTGAAGGAGACGAAACGTCACTTTTGAATAAATAGTGTAAAATTTATATTCTGATTTATTGGCCGTCTTTTAATTTATTGTAAATTTTAAAGTAGAAAACTATGTTGTAATAATAATTTCATATTTTGAGGAATAATGAGAAAACAAATATATATTAAGCAATTTATGAGTAGTAATATGAGGGATGTCAGAAAATAAAAAGTTTTGTTTTCAGAATGGATATTATTTTTCAAGAAAATCACCTTTAATATCAATGCATTTGGTCCAGTGGTGTCACAGAGCGATTAACCCGTATCTGTAGTGTATCGTAGGGAGAGTCGCATGTGGTTGACGGTGAGAGCCAAATTGGAGGCATAAGGTGGATATGCTTCCCAACTTTCCCATCGGCAAGACACTTCTGTATGCACATGAATCATGAATCGTCCTTATGGAAAATATTCTTTATGCAAAGGTCATTTTTTTATTACACTAATTACACTAATAGCCTGTTTTCTTGAATATCTATAACAGACCTTATTTTCATTTCTTACAAGATTTATGTTACAGATTTCTTCTATTTTTTTATAAATATTTATTTTTAACAATAATAAAACTAATAAACTAAAACTAAAGACAGAAGGGTATAGGGTGAAGGGCGAATGGGAGTAGGAGGATTGAGTGGAAAGTGCTTTGAGATCACAGCTGGCGGAATATGGAAGGGAAGAAAGAGCGGGCGCTCTAATATGAAGGGAGAGGAAAACTATGTTAAGTCATAGCTGCTTCCATCCTTCTTTTACATTACATTACAGACTGAGATTTTTTAACACTTTTTTATAATACTTATATATATATATATATACATCAAATATGGAAGTATATTTTTTCAGGGGGTCTGTAGAGCAGACTGTGTATTATGCATACGCTCTCCCTGCATAAGTTCTACCAGTAAAGCTGCGTGGAGACGCAGGAGGTCAACCATTGCTCTATTCTTGTCTCCTGGGCTTCCTTTTGGAGGCAGGAGACAGTCTTTCAATGTTTTCGCTCCCTCCTCCCTTCCTGCGTCTCCACTTCTCTAGCACAGGTTATACTTCCAGCTCCGAAATTCCGGTTTCCCTCATTTTCTGGCAAAGGACAAGTGTTTTCACGAATTTTTGTGTCCAGTGTCGTCAGAAGTATAGTAGAACAGTATTCTCCAGTTATTGATTTCCACTTTTTCTCCCGCCGATGACTGTGTTCGCTTTCGCATCTAAAGAACCAGTTTATATCTACGCCATTTAAGAATAAACCGAACGGTACTATAATTCATTGAAGGGACAATATTCTATTTAATGACTTGTCCATTATTATTTATTATACAGGATGCTTATAGTCTATCAAGGGTGGTACCAAAGTCCTGATAATGTAATGGTGAAATCTTTTATCATCGATGCCGAAAATCATTACTTCTTTTGTGAAACGTAATTCGATGCTGATCCGTAGTAAGCATGCGCAGAACCCAACCTGCACGAAGCGTGTAAAATTACTCATGAAAAGAGTAACCGCTTAGGTTATTTTGTTACCATAATACTAGTCAAAATTCTATACTGATTCGAACTCCCAAGTTCATTCTCGTACTTTTCCGACGATGCTTGCTCATTCTGTACATCACGTGCGTCATCTTGGACGTTTTCACGGCCATATTTAAATTCGGCCATTTCTTAACGTCGGAAGGAGAAGAGGAACCGTACATATTTTCGATCCTGGTATGAAATTTGGTAGGCTTCTTTTAGTAAGAAATTGATCTCTACTCAATACTGCAATTATTTAATTAATAACAACACACCTACCGCTAGAGATTTCAACTAATGGAATTGCTTGCTGACTCATGTGTTGTATACCAACAGCTATGCGACAACGATAAAAAAAAATCGTTCGGGTGTGTTTATAGGGTGAGGCGGAGAACTTTCCAAAACACCCTAGTAAGGAACTAGAGGAGAAACGAAATAATAATCATAGCACGTTGATCTTTTTAGGTTATTTCATTTGGAGCTACTTCTCTTAACGTCCAACCTGTAATACATTTACATTAACAGTACCCGAGAAAAGTCTGAAGACTTGCGAAGTATTTTTTAGTGTGCGCGTAGTATCGTTTTTGATGGTCCGCGCTACATCCTTCTTCACAGAATACGCAAGAGGCCCTTTACGGAAAATGGGTGTCAGTTTATTTAAATGAATTGCAGATCCGTCCCTAGTTCAAGAAAAAATTGCTTATGTCGAGTTGGAAGCTACGCGTAGATAATTCTAAACGGTTACTGGATAACTAAAAATGCATGTGTAAAGACACTTGTCGACATCCAGCGGCTAAAATTTTCAAATACGCTGCAATTTTGTAAATTAAAACCAATGGATGCTATTTAAAATTGCATCAGATTGGCTATTGGAAAAGGGAGGAGGAGAATTGGGAGTCATAGGAGTCTAAATAGACAGAGGTTTGATGTAAAGAGACTCAGTAAATTTGCGGGTTGCTGTCGTGAACACAACTGAGATCTTGAGGTCTGAGGAGACGTAAAAGTTTGGAAGAAGTTTTGATTAATTTTCGACCCAAGACTTGGTACATGCAGTCAGATCATCCCGACGCAGTCAACGAGAAGCGCCTCCGGGGATCTTCAACCCGAAGCAGGCCATCACTACCACCACTAGAGAAAATAGCTGCACTCTTCTGTCGGTCTCATTGATTTAAAATTCCTAAAGTTCACACTGACAGACCTATTTGCCAAAAAATAACTTTGCTTTATTTTGTTTCGCCCCACAGGTGACCTGTTATTAGAAAGTATCCATGTAAAATTTATTAACGCTCTACCGTCTTTTTTTAATTCATTTTATTCAAGTGTTGTTTATATTCTTAATTTTATTATTGTTAAATGCAAAGTCAATAATTAAATCTTTTCTTTTCTCTTTGAACCCCACATTTATCCTTCTGACTAATAAGTTAAACGCGGATTATCACATATGTCGCCCAACCGTGGAGCTTAGTTAATTAATTAAAATGATGTTAAACCAACTATTTATTTCTTATAAACATTTATTATTATGATAGCCGCATTTCTCTAAACCCAGGATAAATCGAAAGGCGATCAGTATTTGACAAATAACCAATGCTTTTCATTAGAGCGTCTGGATTGTATTTATCATTTCTCCTTTCCTTCTAAGGTACAAGTACTGAGGATCTGGAGGTAGAACCATTTTACATCCATCCAATAACAACTTACACTATTATATGCATATAAAGAACTCATTAATTCACTAAATATATTTTCCAATTATTTTGGAAGAATTTCCAACTTAATTAATTATAGTTACCATAACTCATGGTCACTATAATTAATTAAATTGGGAAAATAAACTAGCATGGAGGATTGATTCAGACCAGTCTTAGGACTGAATATCACAACAACGGTGACCATATAATTTATTTATTTAACAAAACTTCAAATTAGTCCCATGGAAGAAATGATAACTTTGATGTATTTTTAGTTTTGATCGTAATATAACAATGTAATTTGCGTAATTAAAGCTAAACTACTGTCAAAAAATACTCTCTATATGAGAGTTATTTATTTATGAATACACCACTGCTGTGTAATAATACATTAATCGATACGTTAAAGTCATCTGATTGGCTAAATATTATCTTTAGTAACTGATGTAAACATTAGAATCTAATTTTTGAGAAGTAACATTTTTGTCAGATTTAAAATACAGACGGGTAATTAGTGAAGCTTTTTCCAATAATTAACACTTGCACCTTAAAGGAATGCCATTTTAAACATATAAAAATGATGCGGTATAGATAACTCTAATAGAAAGTGTCCCAATATCCAACTTCAAATACAGTTGGAAAATTATAAACATAGGATAAGTGGAAAATTTAAAATTTCACTTGATCATATCAATGGAAGAGAATGCACCTGTTGTTTTAATAAGAATCAAAGTTACTAATGGCCCTCCGAAATAGTTGGAAGTAGATATCTTGGGCTCTGACACTAAAATAAAGATTGCTGGAAGAAGCGGAAGAAAAAGACTACATCTTTTACAGATATTTTGGTGTTGGCTGTTGACTACATTTATACTTTATATTACATTTATACTTTTATATTTTACGGACAATATGAAAACTATGTAATAATATAAAATTTAACGAGCATGTAATTGATAAAAAGACGAGTAAGGTTCTGAATTTGAGTTAATAAAATAGCTGGAGTATTTGTACGTACTTCAAATTTTTCAATTTATTTCCTCTTAGTTCCTTGGAAGTTTTATTTCATTCTTTAGCCTAAGGTTGCTGATGGATGCTAGGAGCAGAACGTAACATTTCTTAGCTCTGTGTTTCAAGGATTCAACTCTGAATGCCTTTTTTTCTTTTGTAAGCGGTATTGCAGAGTTGTAAGCAGTGTCCTTCGACCTAGCACAAGTTTATTGTTGCTTGTGCCTTGGCTAGCCGGGACCCACATACTGAAGATATTAATTACGCAAAGGACTGCTGAAGAGGTCCTGAAAATCATACGCGGAAATAAAAATCCAAGTTCCTGAACGTCCGGTAAGCCTGGCAAGCAAAACAACAGAGAAAGCACTTTGCCTGTGGCAGAATAGAATGCTTGATCGAGAGCCGCATTGAATTCAGATTGCCACGTGTCTTGGAAACTCTCTTGGGCATTGCATAACTTCCATAATCAAAAAGCGAAATTAATATTACCTTCACGTGCTAGTTTAAGCCGTCTTGAGTCACACGAGCTTATAGAAAATTGTGAAATTTATGTACACCGAAACTAGTGCACTCTGTCGAATTAAATATCAAACTTAACATTTTTTAATCGTTTTCTAATTATTTGAAGTAATTAAATAATACAGAAATGAGTTACTTCACTATTGAATTGATTTGATATATTGATTCCATTAGTAATCACCTGATAAAACAGGAAAAGTGACATATCAAATGAAAAGAATTTAAAACAAGAATAATACATAACAACAAAATAAAAATACATTAATATAAACGTATAAAAATTAAACATAAAACAAAATAAGAAAGTACAAATAAAAAACGAGAATAAACAATTTGTAAATAAAAAATGACTGCGTCATAATACATAATAAGTAATTTGATAAAATCGTATAGTGCTATAATCTGAAACAAAGATTAAAAGTATGGATAAGTGTAAATTGAAATTATTTTTGTATTAATAACACTTCACACACAACACTAAATTTCATGATACACTACACTTTTGAATCACTTTTGGGGAAACTCGGGGCGGAACGGGATAGCGGGGTAGAACGGAATACACTATTTTATTTTACTGGATAGTGTTGGTGTGAAATAAATAGGGGTGGAACGTTGTAACTGGTGGAGAAAGAAATCTCGGCAGCCGACTTGACCAAGTACTGACTAGGCCTTGTGAATGAACTCTTGTTCAGGCGTCTTACGTAAGGTGTCTTTACCTGCATATTAGTTACGTATGAGGTTTAAATATGTTTGTAGTAAGGCTCGGTGAAAAACCGCAAACTGAGACTAGCCTGCGGGGTGGAACGGGATACTACTGTATAAGGCAAAATGTATTATGTTCCTTTAAAAAGAGAAAACCTAGCAGACTCACCTTATAAGAATGAGTTACAGGATACTTTAGCCTAAAAGAAAAGGAGTGGAAAAAAGATAGCAAAGACTATGCAGTTGCAAAATAATCTCTTTGCGAAAGGAAAAAGTGATGAAGCGATTAACTGTACGCTAAATAAGTATAAGAAATAAAACAAAAAGAGCTGTCCCGTTCCATAAATTGTATGTGGCAATCGCCATTTTATTTCGTCACTGGGTGAAGAATTTCCCATATTGGAGACACTCAGTACAAGTAAACTTCGAGGCACCAGATAGGAGCACATTGGAGTCCGGAACGTGACAGATCGGCCGTTTGGCAATTTAAAAATCTGGTGTCTGAGTCCAGTTTCTTGTCTCCCGGGAATTTTGAAGGGCGCGTCCCTTCTCATAAATTAGGAAGAGAAACCGCGGGCCAAGTTGGACTTTAATTGGAGCCTGAGGGTCAGGTGATCCACCATGCACCTCATGGTGGGATGAATGAACGAGATGCCCTGCGAGGTAGATGGGAGAAATTTGAGCAGTCGGACATGGACATTTGAAGAAGGATGAAGTCTGGAGGGTGCGTGGTGTTTGATCCACGGCACGACAGTCGGTCAGGAACATATGAAGGAGGAACAAGTTGGTCAGTCGCGGAATAGAAGTTGATCAGTCGGGAATGAAATGTGGAAGTAGGAAGGAGGAAATGAGATGAGAGATAGAGTTTGGAGTTGGGCGGTGAACATCAGAAATTAGGAAGAAGTAGTTTGTGAGTGAGAGAAGTTTGCAATCTAATCTGGGGGCAAACTGAAGAGACGATAGACGGTAGTGAGAAGGAAGAGCCCCGTCTACCTAAGCCGGACCCCAGGATTCCTTGAAAGAGGACCAGGTACCGTTGGTAGAATTCATCACTGGAAGGAGTTGCCTGACGGTCGTAGAAGCAGCCTGAATTACGAAAAGGGAGGAGGAAACCGCCTTTTCACAAAAGTAAAACAGGTGCGTTGTCTGTGCCACTGTCTGAAATGTGTCATGACTGTCGTTCTGCTGCAAAAATTCCTACAAAATCACCCTTATGAGATTGATTATGAGCTGAGCTAGACGTGGTAAATTATTAAATTGGACACTAAGCTTGGTAATTGATGATTTTTGTTTCCTGTTAATAAATTTAATTTCTTTTTTATTTAATCTAACCAAATAATTTATTTTGATTTAAATTCAACCCCCAACTCATTATAAGGTGTTAAGATTTTTATTAAATTAATTAAATTTTATTGCATTAATTGTATACACAACACATTCTATCCCGTTCTGCTCCGGGTGATGAGACAAAACGGGAAATTTGTAAGTTTCTTTTTAAAAATTCATCAAAAATCTAAATTCGTTGTTTTAAGTTATATTGATATTATAATAAGTAAGTAATAGAATAAACTAATGTTTTCTTTTTCCATATGTTTACCATAAATTGTTAAACAATAAGTGTCGCGTTCCGTCCCGACTTCCGTACCATCAGCGTTAAAAGTAACGAGAATCCATTTCTTGCAGATGAAATTATTCCAATAACAATATAGGATCCGTGATTACCGGGTATATAAATAAGCTTTCCATTTCTAAATCGCTGAATGTTGAAATAACCTGTGAGTGCAGGTGTGGAATTAACGAAACCTGTAACTTGAGATTCCATTATTTCCAGGAGAAAAATATAGCAAAATTGGAGTCGGCCATAAATAAAACCATTTTAAAAAATATATAATATTCATATAATGAACCGCGATGAAATATTTGATGACGTGCTTATCTACCACATTTATATTAAATTATACAATTATGAACAAAAAAAGTGTAAATAAAAAGTATTTAGTTGATCCACTTGTGGTGTAGTGGTCAGCGTCTCTGCCTCGCATGACAAAGATCTCGGGTTCGAATCCTGGCATGGATGTTTGTGTGTGTTTTCAAATTGTGAAACCCGAGTACAGCGACTAGCAGTCGTTAATAAACACAGCTGAAGGTTTGACTTTAAATAAAAAGGTATTTCGAATATTGCATTAGAAATGAAACTATAACTTCCACCAACAAGAAAGCAGTAGTGGAAGAATCTTAACAATATAATATAAATTAAGCAAATATAGAGAAATAGTGAAAAAAATCCAAGAAAATTATACGTGAAAGCAATGAGAAGAAACTTTTACCAAAATTAATCTAAGAGAAATGAATGAAATGACCTTTAACAGGCAAGTTTTTATTACATAAACTGACGTTTCGGTATATATTTGTACCCTCTGCAAGGTTAACAATTTTGTGAAATGAAATAATCTACATGAGACGATAGAAGCCAAACAGAAGTTTTTTTTAAAAAAGGAACATAATAAAAAAACAGTCAGTCACTCAACCATTTTCAAATAAATAGGGAAATTTTCAAGGTCCATGGGTTAAAATACTCGGAGTGGGATGACGGTAATACGAAGGTGTCGGTGATTACCTGATATTTAAATATCTGTTCAGTGTATATGTACCACGCTGTGCCTCGGAGGAATAGTCAATGCTAGTGTGTGAACTACCTGTTAACATTTAGAATTTAATTTGTTAATTTACTTTATTGATTTGAAAATAGGTGACTGCTTTTTATTAAATTTTTAAAACTTTAATTTTGTTTGGCTTCTGTCATCTCATGTAGATTATTTCGTTTCACTGAATTGTTAACCTTGAAGAGGGTACGAATAGATACAAAAACGTCGGTTTTATGTCATTAAAATTTGTCTCTTAAAGGTCGCTTCATAAATTTCTTTTAATATAAAGCAGACGTAAAACATCTATAAATCTGCATCAGTAATCCGTCTATACTAACCATCTAAATATATTTTGAGTAATAAGTTTAAATTTGTTAATGTCAAGTCTTTCGTACACTCTTTTACCGTTGATTTTCTTATTTGACTATATTATTCTCGATCTATATAATACATTATTTTTATTTTAAACGAATAATTTTTCATGAATACCTTCGTATTCCACTTAACTCAAAACGCCAGATTTCACTTTTTACACGTTGCAATCGATATAAAATTAGACAGATAAATTGAGAAAAAGATAGATGCATGCCATTAATACAAAAATGTTCCCGATATTACGTATTCAACAAAAAATGTTTGAAGGTATTATTTTCGTATTTACTACTAATGAGTACTATGAAATACTTTTCTTTAAAAGTAAAAAAATTTTATTTGGCATTTCAAATGTGCATAGTATTTTAAATTAACATTTATTTATATATAACAGAATACATAGGTAATTGGTAACTATAAAGCACGTGAAGCTGTTTCAAACTATAAAAAAAGTGTAATCAGGAATCTTTCATTATGATAACTGCAATACTGGCTTATTTTTGCAATTAATTTAATATCCTATTCCCTAAAACACCTTCGTTACTTGTTTGAATTATGAGTCGAAGTGTGATAATACCTAAAATGCAAATTTAGAAACTTCCTTCCAATAAAAAAAATTAAATTTGTCTCAATTAAATAGGGGAATTAGGTGTAATTATCATCCGCAGTGTTAATTACGTTTCGTAACAACGAAATTGTACCGACAGATTCCTTTTTATCAAGGACTAAGTGGTTACTTGGAATGCATATGAATGGCCTGCTCCTGCGGAAATATCGTGTAAATAAAATAGGGCCATTAATGGACAATGACGTATTGCTGGATGAGTAAGCTGAATGCTTTTTCCTCAATATGAGTGATTTCTTTTTATTTTATTCAAAGAAGCGTTTAGCTCTGCGTAAAATATTCCACGGATAACCAAGTATTGAGTGGTCTGTGGAAACCTATAATAAAGGAAGTAGAGTGACAATAAAAGAGAATAAGATGGGAAAATACTGATTGCTACAAATAGTCTAAACAATCAAAGTGAAGTGGAATGACGAGAAATTATATAATTTAACGAAAATAGGAACTCATTTAGCTATACAATTACAATGGAAGGTTTTTAAAATTAAAGACAGAGAATCGACAACTATACACATAAGTGCGATGGAGAGAATAATAGAACTGAAAAGAAAACGAAGTAGCTCTCATCATAAAAACAGACACTTTTACGGTGCCACAAATTATTTCAATACGACTGGTATTATGTGATTCATCAAACGTCTGCACCAAACTAATCATTTCGCGGAGCGTCCCACTTCTGATTGTTATTATTATTAAGCATCTGATTTAATTTCTTCCTATAATTCTAGCATTTCGATATAGTAATCTTTACAGTGCTCAATCGTTGGAGTATTTGTCCCCTTACTTTCTAGAGTTCTTTTCATTTTCAAAACATTTCCCTATAGAACACCTCATCCAGCTTTCCATTATCTTGTTGTTCTACAATAATGATGAAGAAAAGACTTAACAGAAACTTCAGAAACAGTGATGGTGAGAATTAACGTTGAAAGATTAAGGACGTTTCTACGTCTGTTACATTCAGATTAGTAAATATGCCCAAAATAATTGGTATGGAAAAACCATATTTGTTTTAAAATCACTTATGAGAAAAATCTATTGGAATATAATATATCACTCTGGTTGGACACAAGTATATAATCATGCTTTAGGTGATGAAGACAAATATTTATACTTCAAAAAATTAGGAGAATAATGAATGTAAGAAAATGGAAATCAAGTGCGAAAATAGAGATATAGAAGGTAAACATGAAAAACTCCATAAAGAGCTACAAATAGATCAGCTGATGTCAAACTAATGGGAAGAAAATAATATAGTAATATCAATTATACATCCTCGTCACAAACTTCTGTTACATAACATAATATCATGAAATGTAGAAAATTATGATTATAAAGTTACTGATGAATTCTCAAATTTGGATATTCAAGAAACAAATAATTAAAAATAATAGTTCAGTGTCATAATTATCGTTCAAGCTGTGATTGGATATCACAGGGGTCGAACTATGTCTTGTAGTGTTAATAAGTGAAGGATTCTTATAAATCATTTTGATTAAGCACCTGCATTAATAATAAATCTGAGTTTAATGGTTTCCAAATTAGTAGACGAAAGAACAAAAATCAGCGAGTCTGCTTTATTGGCTAATTTACAAAGATACTGTTCCGATTTTTCATTGTGTACGAACCTTTAAAATCGAAGAACAACCAGCAGGACAATCACTGGAAACACGTGGATTATCTCCCTCTCAAAAAAAAAATATGTTCACAATTTTCTTAAAATCACATAACACTCTCGAATTATACCAAGCATCAACTCCGAAAGGAATACGATTCAGAGATATGGTTGGGAAGAGCTTCAACTCACACTCTGCAGCGATTTCTGACAGTTGAAGAAAGTAATTTGTGGACCAAACCTTGATTCATTCCTCGAAGTACCTTGAAATTTGGTGTCCTGAAAGGATATATGGTCAAATTTAGTCGTGCGGTCAGTTAGACTTAGATTATGCATATTATGAAATCAAATTAATGAAACGATACATATCTTGAATAGCAAAACAGTTCACGGTAATTAAAATACAATACCATGCCTGAATAAAGAACTATTTTCTTAAACTGTGAACCTTTAATGACAGACAGAGTAAGTAGTAACATTGTTTTGAATTTTAGAATACTGATATCTCTTCTTACGGTTGAATCTAAATACTCAGCCTCGTTAGAGTACATAAATGCAGTTTCGCAAGAATAATTTGCTATTCTTAATTTATTTATGGATTTTGTAAACGTACGTTCCAGTTAAGAATCCACTCATACACATTTACTTAACATTTCTTAGTACAGAAATCGATTATCTAAACTAATTGGACAGTCTGTAGATAAGATGTTCTATTGTTCAGTTAAACAAATTTATAAAATTAAAAAGAATGTGTAAGGCATTGTTATTCAAAAATGAGTTCAAAATACAATTTACTATTTAATATCATTTTCACTGTACCTTATTTTGTGACGTTCACCCTGGGATTTCGTTGTTTTCATGTAGGCCTTTGTTCTCTTATCGGCGAGGTCTTTAGCACTAGGAAGGTTCAAAAAGTAATAACTCCTATTTTTTATCACTTGTTTGTTAAGATAATTAGAAACAATTTACACAGCATCAACCCACAACAGTAATGAATCAATGTTCACGTTTCAATATAGTCTCCCACCTTTTCCACGGTTTTTGTCCACCTTTCAACAACGACAAGTATTCTACTGCGGTAAAAAGCGTGGTCTTGTTTCCTAAGCCATCGACGCTTGGACGTTTTCACGGCCTCCTCAACTTCAAAGTGAATCACACGGTAAGCTTCCTTTAGTAGTGCGAACAGATGGAAGAATGATGATGCTAGCTGAGGGCTGTACAGTGGATGAGGCAGAACTTTCCATCCAATTTTCACAATCTCTTTAGTGGTACGACAACTGGAGTGTGGTCCTGCATTGTCATCTATAAGATAATCTCATCTGACTTTACTGATGGACAGAGTGAGACACAATTCATTAGTTGTTACCCGGCGATCCTCTCGAATGATCTCATCGACTCGCCTAATATTACGTAGAGTAACTGCAGTAACCAATCTGCCGCTTCGTTTTTAAAACTTTTCAAAACTTTCACAAAACTAACTTATGTAAGGAGAAAAATATAGGGTTAATCGAACAATATTCGCGTCGTCATTCATACCACATCATCACCGTCTCCAAGGCAACAAATGCTTCTGAATGCTATGGACCCTTATTTTCATCACCGTCGTTTTCGTGTTTATGCATTTTAATTTCGGTATTATACTTCTTTCACAAATGTTATTATTTTATCTTCATTTAAAATTTGAAAACCTATAACATTATCACTTTGCATACATTCGTTTGGATCTTCTTTATCGTATTTTTCATATCCTGCTATAGATTGAATTAAGTTTGTTTCTGCTTCAGCAGTTACTCCTGGAAATTATTCCTGTCGTATCCTTACAAATTGACTAAAGCTTATTCCACACATTTTCAAAATTGTTAACTGTCATCAATTCGAATTTTACAAACAATAAACATTCCGAGGAAGAGTCGTAAAACTAATTTTCGAATTTTGTTGAGCAGGTTTATCAATATAGTAATAAGTATTTTCCCTTACAATTATATTTTATGAAAACACCATACGTTTAACGAAACACAGTGCATTGATAAAACAATAACATTAAAATTAAAGTGGAGAAAATATGAGTTCCGGTATTAGAACTTTCAGGTAACCGACGTTCGGTTAAACGATGGTCGACAGTATTTTTTTAAATTTATTTATAACAGTCACATCGACTGCCTGGTCATTAGCGACCACAGTGACAACTATTTACATATTATTATACAATTATATACACATTATTTATTATTATGAATTTACATAATAAAATACTGGTAACGTCCATTTTTATGCACGTTACCACTAACTAATTATTTATCTTCTTTACATTTGATTTTTAGGCAGTATTTTGACTCAATATTTTATAACGATATGTTAAATAATCGCCTAGGAAAGATGCAAAATATTCATTAATGCTCTACACAAGTCTATGTTTGTAAATAAACTTCATTTGTGCTTCATATGCAACCGTTCATAACTTCAGAATACGTTAATACTTTGTACCATAATGAATAACATAAAACAACATTTATATGTAAATTCACATAAAACCCTGTATTTCGTAAATATTGCTTACGCAAGCTTTATAAAAGTCAAATCAAATTGGCATCGCCGAAGTCATTGTGTTAGAGTTTTTAAGTCGGTGAAACTTAAGTCACGACGTCTTCATGAACGTGGAGAAATTTTACGACAGTTCAGCAGCTGATACGAAGCCGACACAAACCTGGCAGACTTACCACTTTCTACGTAACCTGCTTCCTAATTACTTTCGCGACACGATAAATTACAACTGCTATGGAATGTAGTGAAAATTTGATGATACTCTTTGGCAAAGTAAACGTACTTTCAATATATACCGTTAACTTTAGAAATATGTATTTATCCCAAATAGTTTTGAATATTTAAGTTAATGGACCTGTATTTCACTAATTATTTATAAATATTGTGAGTTAATAGACAATTGCAATATGAATTCATTCATGACTGGACTTTTCAATTCATTTGTATTTCTATATACGATAACTGTTAATCAGGAAATATATTTTTGTTTTTTAATTCTTCAAGTCAAAAAGTTCTTCTATAATACTTTCTACGTTAGTAGATAATCTACTACAATTTTTATTAATATCTTCAGTTAATAATTGTTGTCACAAGAATAATTATAAAATTGGAACGATAGCTAAGATAGCATGAAATACAATACGTAATGTTATTTTTTTAAGCTCGTGAATGAAGAAATATTCAAAATGACTCCAGGATACTCATTATTTTATAATATAGTAATAAAACTTAAAGTAAAAAGTGGTTATTTATTAATATGAAATTTTTAAGTATGTGAAAAAATGTATGACTTCTAAAGACGCCTGTGACCAATAATGCTATGATTAAAAAACAATATTATTATTTTTGTTAAGTTCCTTGATATATATCACGTACAAAATGAAAATAAGATTATCCACATTATCAATATTAAATATGTTCACAAATATTAGAAGGATTTACGTTTTCACTAATAATAAGTTTCGGTTTAAAATAAATTGCAAACAGATATGTTTGATTAATTGCAAGTAGTTGATTCGTCATCTATAGAATTGTCCGTCAATTAAATTACAAGAGCTTTCGTCCACTTTGGTCAAAATCATCTGTAAGTTTCTGTTTAAAATTTATGCGATTTCACTCAAATATATAATGTGTAATTTTCATTTAATTACCAGATACTGTGACCAAAGAGTCTCAAAGTGCTCAGTCTGCAAATATTTATTATCTTCAGAAACAATATGAGGCACACTAATATTAAAATTAATGTGAACTAATATTACATGGAGTTAAATTATGATTCATTTGGAGTTTTCAAAACAATAAAGTTATTTTATTTTATAGGTTTGTGCCAAAATTATTTCGAGGAATAACTCTTAAAATAATTTACTTCTTTAAATTTTTGTTTTATCACAATGGATCGTATTATGGAACACTTGGCTTTAGTATTCGGGTATTGCAGAACAATATTGATGTCGGAAACCTGTAATTCGTCTTCACTCGTCACACACAGGCAGGAGAGACCAGAGTTGAGACTCATCGTCCATTTAACGATTGCAGAAAAAGGCGAGGCTTACAGCAACCTTCGAGCCCCTGCCATAATTCACAGGGCGAAGGTCACATGTTAGCCTTTCTCCGGCGTCTTTCTGTGACTTCCTCGTTCATTAATTCCCAGGAGTGTCTGAAAATTACACAACCATTTCATTGCCGCAGATTCCTTCACCATTTACTCATATTTACGAATTAATTAAACTTTCCAGCGTGAGAGAATAATAGTATGTGTTTTAAGGTTTGTTGTCAATGGTTTTGAGGTATTTGTCATATGTTTTACCGGTTATTCCAATATCTGAAGAATAGGAAATTATGAAATTTTGAAATCAGGAAGAAAAACTATTTGAATACTGGGCGCACTTGCTCGTTCTCAGAAGAAAGGCTTCAGAATTATTCGCGACTTTCTTACATGCTATATGCTAAATATAATAGGATGAACATTCAATAATTAAGGAACAAATTGATCTAGAGTAAAAGATTGTGTACCATTTCGGAACGTGATCCCCACGAATACATTTACCCAAACGATGAACTAGGGAATCATACCTGATTGAAAGTAGCCTTTCTCTTGTTGTTTGAGGAAGTTTACCACAAATTATTGACCTCCGCGTTCTTTCTAAACTTTCTTTAACTTAACGCCTCATTAAATGGCCCAATAGTATGAAAATCAAAAGGAGCCAAATCTTTACTGTAGAGAGGATGAGGAAGTATGTCCAAAGGCCTTGGGTCAGCCTGGTGAACCCATCTTGCTTTTGAGCTTTTTACTGATATTGTTATGAACTGTGTTAACACTTACTGCAACTCTTTTGCTATATATTCAACAGTAGTACGCTGGTCTTCACGAATAATACCGTCAATCCAGGTGAAGGAGTTGAAACTTCAAGTCATCGACCAGGACGTTGCACGTCATTCATTGAGGTTCCACCGTTTTTTATATACTCTGCGATGTTATAAAAATTTCCGCGACTCATACCATTCCCCCATACTGTAAAAATCATTCTAGAAAATATTTCAGGAATAAAAAACCAGAAAACTCAACGTTCTTCATCAAATGTGCAAATTTCAAGTGGACACGCCATAGTTAAATGCAATTTTGAGGTTATACACAAAAATATTTTTATCCATCAGGCGTTCTCGATTCATTTCAGTGATGCAGTACCAAACATCTCTTTAAAAAGGTTTTCTTTCATCACCAAAATTTCAATTTAATTTAATTAAAAATTTTAATGCCCCTCTTATTTTTATTTCTATTGGAGATCTTTGGCTAGTGTGACAATCTACATTTTTCATTCTCTAACTTATACGTTGAAGACGATTATATATATGTATGGTATACTCCAATAAATTTACATTTATTTATGAGAGGATCGTAGAGGGTCCTTTAAAAGCAATTCGTTTTGGACTCCTCAAATTGCTTCCGAAAATGTTCAGAAATAATGGTTTGGTAATAAAGTATGGTTGTACGTATTACTTCGTAAGATTACTGACTCAGAGAGAATTCATCTAGTAGAAATGGGTCGTTGGGTATATGGCAATATTTGTCCTCTCATCCCGTTGTAACGGTCGGCTATATACCTCCTAACATTAGGGGCAAAGAAAGATGATATTTTATATATGTATGTAAACAATAGTTTTTTTTAACTTTTTTGTAGAATTTGATTTTACTGCGGATAAAAATTGATCACATTCAATAAATAATTCAGAAAAAATTCTGAGGACCATTTATTTAATGCGCTTATCTGAATTAACTAATTTTATATCAATACGAGTGAAGCATGGCGAAGACAACAGATGTGATGGATCAGTTTTCAATAAATAATTAGAATAAATTTCCTTAATTAGACTCGAGAGCAACAGACTTCAATGAAACATTCTGGACAACTCAATAATGTAGTTCAAATATAAAAATAGCTTTACTGTAATAAAATTTGACATTTAAAACAACTCTTGAAATCGAAGTTCTATATTTTTATAAAATATTATACTTTTTAAATTTATATGTAATAATGTGGCGGGTGAATATTTATTTTCCCAAAAATTAGGGTAATTTGCAATGCTTCACAGCTAGAAACTAAAAACACGTTTCATTTACTTAACGAGAGAGGAAAATAACTAACTAAAAAAATAAAAGCATGGTTTCACTTTTAAATTGCTCATACTGCTGAAATACAAACTCAAGAGCTAGCTCGGTTGCCACTCAACACAGACTTTCTCTCTTTGAATTATCTTTCCCCCTGTCCCAACCGAATCCAATTTCTATTACAAAATACGGTAATGTAAGAAACAGTAATATCTCTGTATTAAATCCATCACTGAGATTAAATTTCAGATTCCATGGACACTCAATAAAAACGCTGTAAAGGCTTCATTGTCAACACAGCCAACAAGACTGACAACTCTCGTATTGTGTTCAATTCAGAAATTTTAATCAATCAATATAATAAGACGGGTATCTTTAATCCTCTCAATAAAGGCATTATCTTATTTGAAACAAATAAGCCATAGAGTACACGGAAGCGATTTTTTATTGATGGTTTTGAATAACCCATAAGAAATGATTAAGTATGAAATTGTATTCCTTTAACAATGTTTGATATTTATTTACATTTTAAAAAAAGTATTTCATAATTTCATATTTTTGGTTGAATCTTATAAAATAGTACAGGTTTCTGTAAAAATCAAGAGGATGATTATTGCTGTTCTTTTTCTTTAATTACAAGGTAAGCAATTTTAATTTTATTAAGGAGAATAACAAAGGGTGTTAGAATGGGAAGGGTTATTTTGATGGAAATTAAGGAATTCTACTACTTGGGAAGCGTAATACTAGGGATGGTAGAAGTATAGTAAACATAAAGAGTAGGGTAGCACAGGCAAGGAAAGCTTTCGCGAAAAAGAGGGATTTACTTACGGATAGTATAAGTGTGAATATTAGAAAATCGCTGCTAAAAATGTTTGTACGGAGTGTGGCGTTATATGGGTACGAAACATGGACGATAGGAGTTAGGGAAATGAAAAGAATAGAAACCTTTGTAATGTGGTGCTATAGGTGAATGCTGAAAATCAGATGGATGGATAGAATCACATACGAGGAAGTTGAAAACAGAATAGGGGAAAAGCGAACAATATGGAGGACGTTGACTAAGAGAAGAGATAGATTAATAGGCTACGTTTTAAGACACGAGAGTCTTGTAAAATTAGGATTAGAGGGACGTGTAAGAACAGAAGAGGGAGACAAAGAATGGAATATGCTAAGCAGATTAGGGAGGATGTGGGGTGTTCTAGTTATAAGGAAATAAAGGCTTACGCAAGGTAGGTTAGCACGGAGGGTTCCATCAGAACAGTCTTGGGACTGAATACCACAACAACAACAATGAGTCAAAGATAATTTGATAGAGGAGTTTAAGAAATTATTTTGCTGATTCAGATGAAACAATCAATATATACCTCTGTTTTAAACAAAAGTTTTGAACCATTAGAAAAGTCTCGTAGTCTGGCCAATTTCCATAATATGTCCTGTATGTTCATCAAATTCCCTATCTGTTGTAACGATTTTATTAACCTTTCAGTCACTTGTACTCGAATAATAGTTCGTTGACAGCCAATGTAACTACTAAGTTTTATATATAGCATAAATGATTACAGACATATTTTATATTCGAAACATAATTATCTAAATCTAATGAAGGGATTGTAATTCACGTTGTCAGATGTAAAATGATCTTATTATACACGTTCGTAGCTCAGATCAAATCCGTGTTAATATACAGGAATTCCTGGTAACCGCCTGCTGATTTGGAATTCTTTAATAAGTTGGTCTAGATAAAAAATGGAATGATTTTGTACAGGATTGGTGGAGTCACTTTACACTGCTCTAACCTATGAAGCAAAGAAGGAAAGAAATGTGTAATACGAATACGATGATCGATTATCGATCAGGCTGTCAGTTATGATGATATTGGTGATGATACCGGAAACTATACGCAACAATACTCACTCAAAATGACTATTACTGATTTGGCCGATGCTAGTAGTTTCAGTGTGGAAGATCGTTTGGTGGCGTCTGGTGTCGGTCCACGAACGTCGAAACATTAGAAGGTATCAAGTCGATCTTGTTCTGCTGTGGAAACATCAGTTCAACGTCCCCCGGTGAAATTATTACGCAAACGTTCTGCAGAGTTGGGCATACATACAGACGCTTTTGGACCCGCAGGAGGTACGCAGAACATACATATATAGCTTCAAATTCAGTGTAAAGGGGGAGGAATGTGGGCGCTGCGAGAGTTTTCTCGCAGGCGCTTCAGCCCAGAGTGACTGTGGGGCTCACCTGATCATGTCGGGAATGCCTCGCACTCTCTCTGGGTCCTTTTTATCAAAGTTCTCATATGCCGAGACACCACCTATTTTAGGAGGTATATGTACCGGGGTCAAAGACCTTGGGCATATGGCAAGAGCTGTCCGCTGATCCCATTGGATCAGTCGGCTAACTGCCTCCTGAAACTGGTGGAGACACGGAGAAGGGAATGCTGCGTCCCACAGCAGAATCGTCTCCCGTCATTCGGATGGGCGTGAGAATAGCTCACAATGCCCGACCTACCTGATGCAGGTTTTCTAGGGTTTTCCCTGCATCTCTTCAGGTGAAACACCGGGTAGGATCCTTAAACCATAGCCCGGGGGCCCTAGTTAACCCTGGGCTACCTTGCTCTACCTTCCGCATCCCCCCTTTTTCAATTCCCTTCCTATGCTATTAAAGGGGAGTTGCCTGTTTCAGGATCACCCTCATGTAGCCTGTTACCAAAAAAAAAAGTGTAAAGGGATTTTATACCTCCCTCTTGTACGAGGGCTAAATATCTTCTTTTTAACGTAAAATGAATCTGAGGGTATTATAGAGGGTCCCACAGAAGAAACTCGTTTTGGACCCTTCAAAATACTTCCAAAATTTTTTTGAAGTACGTTGAACGTATTACTTAATGATATTAGTGACAGAATGAATTCATCTAGAATATTCAAAAAGTTTTATATATTAAAAGTCGGTGGGTGATTCTATTGCCGTATTTCGTCGATTTCAGTCCAAAAACCCGAGGAAGAATATTTCAAATTTGATTTTCAAAGCTTGAACTCATATAATGAATTAAAAAGTTCTTCTTTCACTTTAAAAGATAAGCCATTTTGGACAAACAGCAATCGGATCCCGTTGTTTGACTGAGTTGAATTTAAAAAAAATTGACGGAAAATAGGTTGCAATTGGTGTTTTTGGGAATCATAACTACCAGACCGCTTAAATATTCCAAGTTAATCACGGTAAACAAATTGTTGTAGAATTACATACCACCTTTAAAGTCTTCTGACTCCTACACTGTATTTAGTAAAACGTTTCGTTCTACATATTAGAAGACGTACCTACTACTTCGATTAATCAATATGTGATTTGAAATATACTAAGATACTATAAATTTCATAAATGGACCAATAAACTGACTGAATTATCAAGTAGTGAAGCTAGAAACGTGAAACGTGTAACACAGGTTCTTGTAAATATATATCTAAGAGATAAGGGATTATTCCAAAATTAAACCCAGTAATGACTAGGGCAAGAGGAGGGTAAAACAAAAACTAGTTTTAATGTGGTTTTGGTTTCGCGTCACTGAAACAATTGATATGACAAATATTATAAATATTTTCACACAGACCACGACGGAGAATTATCCGCAAGTATATAGATGTGTCTCCATATAAAATGTAAGTCTGTTTTATTGATTTAATTAAAATATATACTTCTTATATTATAACAAAATAAATATTCTGTATTCACAATTATAATTTTTTTACCTATTTTTGTCAATTTACCTAATGAATTGCGCAAAAATCGACTAAACGTTATAGATGTCTTAAATAAATATCAGTAGTGATTTCTGTTAAATTGTCTGGACTTTTTAATTATATTGTTTATCTTTTACCTTTGTATCATATATGCATAATATATTAGAAATTTAGTGTAATATCACTTTACAATATTAGTAGGTGAAAGTGTTTTAATTAAATAAATAAGTTCACAATAGTTTCAAAGCAAGTGCCACATTTATTCAAAAAGTACAAGAACTTAAATACACGTTTCCATAGCATGAAACACTATATCTTTAAATAAAACTAGCTTCCATATCTGAAATCATGGGAAGTAAAGAACCGTTCGTTGGGAAACATACCAATTATGTAAAAAATTTAGCACATTTCTGATTTTAAGCAAAACTTCACTCGATCTCTCTCAAACCAGATCAGGTAAGTCATTCTGTATCACAGGAAGTTTCACCAAACTCGAAGAGTTTTATCTCGACAGTAGAGACTTACTCAACACGTACGCTGTTACGATTCGTCGTCATAAACAAAAGTCCTTCCACAATCGATCATTTGAAGCGAATAATAAATAAGTTAGTAGTTGACATATCACAGCTGAAGTGCGACGATAAGGCCAGGTGTTACGAAGTCGGTGCCCCGATGTGCACTTTCACACGCTCCCTGGAACAGAACAAACCTTACATTCAAACACTTTCCCACATTAAATCTAGCAGATTTGGATTATTCAAGTAAATATTGTATTTTTTAAAGCATTTATATACGCATAAAAGAAAATTCTTATTGTAATACTTCTGTTATCTGAAAATTACCTGTCGTAAGTTATTCATTATTACGAATCAAATAAAATGGCATGTTACCTAATTATATATAAATATGCCACGAGCTTTAGTAGAACATATTTAAACGTATATAGTCTAGATAGACTTCAGTATTAACTAAATTACAATTATTGTATTCCATTATCATTTGGTTTAATTCATAAATATAAATAAAGAACCTAACTTTTACGATCACAATACTATTTTAATATTTTATTTTTAAGTTTGCTTTTCATGCTCAAACATAATTAATGACCACTGACAGACCATAAACATTTTAAAAAAATCATTTAAAACACAACAAGGGCTTTCGAACAAATTTCTCTTCAAGTTACCTGACTGAAACATTATCTTACTACTATTTATACGTATTAAATAATTATGCACAATACGATTTTTATTAGCATAATATATCAAATAACTAGAAGTTTAAAACTATCAAATATTTAATGTAAACAGGCTACGTTATGGTAATCCAAGTTTTTGTAACTCCCCTCTATTAGGATAGGAAGGGAATTTGAAGGGGAGATGCGGAAGGAAGAGCACGCTGCCAAAGGTTAAATAAAGCCCGTCTGCTATAGTTTATAAACATTCTACCCGGAATTCGTCTAACAGCGTTGCAGATTAATACCTTGGAAACTATAATCAAATACATCAAGCTCTTTGTGCTTGTCTCACACTGAAAAAGAGTTAACTTTGGAAACGCAGCATCCCCATCTCCATGCCTTGGCGCGTTTAAGAGTCAGCTGGCCGACTGTTCCTACATAAGGATCACTCATGTCCAAGGCCCACTTATGTCCTTATACATATTCACTGTTAAGATAACAACAGAAAGGTTCAAAGTTCTCATGTCCTGGCAGGTGGTAGACGGAAAGACGGATAGTTTCTAAAAGATAAGGAAATAATGGTTGTACAGTATTTACAATTACTGCTCATAGGACTTAGTATTAAATCAATTAATTTTTAGCTCTTTTTATTACCGTTAAATGTTTTTAAATTTAACAAGTCTTCCAATGTGTAATGAACAGCATTTACAGAAACGACAAGGTATGAAATTCAAATCATTTACATCGGCCTTGTACAGAGCTGTATTCGCATATAGTCAGTTGGACGGAATACAGAAATGCTATAAAACACCATCTTTCTTATACATTTTCGTTAAAAAAATATTCAATATTATGTAAATCAATAACTTGACAATTAAGGATAAATGTATAAAAAGGACAACCAATTTGTTGGTAAACGAATTAATATTTATTTTAATATATTTAAGTTTCATAGATATTTTATTAAATGTGCATGTTATCTCTTTAAGACGTACCTGACAAGGTCCACAAACATTGACGGAACGTCGTAAATATATTAAATAAATAATAATTTTCTGAAAACTTGGTCTTATTATTTATTTATTAAATATTTAAACTCATTAAGAGTGTATATGTAGGATTTTAACTGTAAAACTATACGTAAACGTCTACTGCTGCAACAAATAAAAATTTTAAATGATAAGCATAATTTAAGAAATTCAAAACTAATCATGAATATATGTACAACATTCGCCGATTAATTCTATAATGATTTTTGCTTCTTGAAATCTGATACCTGTTACGTTATGAATACGTATTATCGTGTTAATGGTGTGTGACCTACATGTCCCTTACTCAACCGCGATTTTGCTGTGCAAAGGAAATGTTGCGTAGGAGTTCTTTCAAATAGTTACTTCACACTGAAAATTTCGCAGCGTCAGACTTCTACGAAATGTGCCTCACTGTTTACTGAAAGACTGGGGCACACGTCATTATTCACTTTATACATTATGCAGAAATGAACAGGCTTGCGCAAGACTGAATACCACAACAACAACAAGTATTAAAACTTAAATAGCATTTACCAAATGATTATTAAATTTACCCAAAAGTTCTGTTTAATGTTTATGTAATGTGTCCGATTGTGTTTCGATGATAATGACACGATAATTAACGTTACCTGACACTCTTTCTCAACATAATGAGAGGTAACGAACGATGTAATTATCCTGTTGGTTGACAATACTTAGCTTTCTCAAAACTGCGAAGTTTAGATGTAGGTTCAACCAATTCTATTACGTTCTTTGAGCAAAACATTTTCCATTCTCTTCTTTATGATCAGATTTTCTCGTTTACAGCGAAATCAAATGCATTTCCATTAACAGTGCAGCAAAACTTTGGATGAACTTCTAACTAATTTTATGCTTCGCTGCATTTTCTTTGTCAGATGAATAACAGCTCAATAACAGAAGCTCAAACAGCCAAAAGGGATTTAATAAAATATGAATAAGGTAAGGACATCTAGTTCATTCTGGCAAATGTTTTACGAACTCTAATGGATGCAATGAAAACCTGTAGACTATTACATACGGGCTTGAAATCAATTCGCTCGTATCCAGTTATAATGATTAAATAGCTATTATTCTGGGGTTAAAATATTTTCATAGGCTATTTTAAAGATAAATATTTTTGTTTTTATGAGAATTATTGATCTTTAGATAGTATGGGTCGATAAGGATTCGATTACATTTTTGTAACAGCGTTAACAGTTGTTCCTTTCCACCTCCACAGACACGAAGGAGTGAAATTGTTATTTTGAATCGAGCAACGGCCCTGAAACAATGCTTCGTGAACAGATCTCTTGCTCAAACTTCCGCTCAAACTATCAATTGCTTGGTAACATATTCAACAGCAACTCCGGTAAAACAAACCTTTTAAAATATCTTCAAGTAGTGAAATTACAAATTTGAGGTAAGTTAGAGGATACTTGTCTCTAAAATAATCCGACAAATTGTTTTTTAAAATCATGCTTAGTCCAGATTCTTATTATTTCAAAATAATGGTAAAATTTTAATTGATCTACAAATGGTTGTAGTTACAGTAGACTAAAAGCAAGTTTGCAATTAATGAAACAATACAAATATTTAAGTTTGTGATTATATAATGGTTATATTTTCCCGTCTGATTTGTGTAACAATAATAAAACTTTTGAACACTCGGGGAGACTCTTTTTAAACTATCGTAAATTTGCGTTAGCTTATAAATATGTTGTATTTGAAAATGAAACTTTATGGTGAATATTGGGATAATATCCTGTAAAAGATACAAATAAATAACGAAACGTTGTTTTTCTCCTTTTTGGGAATTAATTTTTTACGAATAAGGTCTGAAAGTGGTCAAAAATATTATTTATTGTTTATTATTATAATCGTAATTTTTATAATAGAAAATATTTTCGTATTTAACGTTATTCCATTCGATAAGTATACTTTGTAATGTGAATATTTAATCATGCTAAATCTTTTACTTTGAAAATAATGAAAAATTATCAAATTTATTGATGAAATACTCAAAACCAATTATATTTACATTAAAACTAAGTTTATTTTTTATAAAGCCGTTGCTGTATATGAAATTAAAAGGATAAATAAATATCTACTTTCAATTTTATAAAACGTTAATTTCACATTTACGTTAGCTCTTTCTTCTATTTGATATATGTTTATTATTATCCATATATAATTATTTTATTCGTTCTTCTGTTCAACTGAAATAATTTTACCTGTGTATATTTGTAGCTTATATAAAATAAGAAAAACCGAGATGTTTTTAGTCCATGAACAGTATGTGCTATTGTTAAAAATGAAATTACTGTGTTATAGGAGCAGTTACTCAATGTCAACTGACTGTTGATTATGAAGTGGAATTAATAATACAATTATAAATGAAATAATTAAATTAGTCTTACTTAACATTATAATTAAAATACAAATACTGGTCAAAGTCATAATAAGAATAATTTAATTTGAATTAAAAACGTTCCGTCCCCAACTTCAGTTCATTAATTAAAATCTTATTAATATTTCGTGTTTCTCCCGAAACATCCTGGGCTGAAATATTTGTATTTTTAGGCCCTGAATGTTGAGGTAGAAACACGAAATTTATGAACTGAACCGAACTGAAGAGGTCCCGAAAGTTGGGGACGGAACGTTTTGATTCAAATTAAATTCTTCTATTTGATTCATACAATGTCAAATAATTACACTTGGTGTATGAATGACAGAAGTAGCACAATCATTAGGCGAGACAAGTCAGCATTTAATTATAAATTCGCAACTGTCCCAACCCGAACAGCGTTACAATAGAATCTGACGAAATTTTTCAGGTCACACGTCCACGTCTTATGTCGGGCGCAGCTCGCGTGGGCGTGTCCTCGTAATCACCGCAAATAGTGAGTGTTTCTCTGGCTTTCTTTGTGACTATGCGAGCTTAAGTTCTTGGCGTTTCTATAGGTTGTCGAACGTAAGGTCGTCTGGCCGAAGAAACGGGTCAAGAGCGTTGAGAATTCGCGGAAGCAGTTCGCACTCCATGCGGAAGTGATAGCGAAAATTCTTACAGTAGAAGTTATGATCGTGTTTTACTGTTAGATAGATACAACCCAATGTTTTAAGGAAGTTATTTCAATAATATTTAATCACGTTGCTATTCACAACAGGAATATGGGATTTTTTTTGTATTTAAGGATCAACCTTAGAAAATTATTAAAACAATAAAATTGTCATTTGTGTTATATAATTATGAAATTATTTAATCTAGTACTATGAAAGACGTATGTTCTCAAAATATATAATTTCAATTAGTAATTCACGTACAAAGCAAACACTTCAAATATTTAAAAGAAAGTAATAAATGTTTTGGGTGATCTACCTATATTTAGATTGTATGTTTTACCATGACATTCGTCGAACAATATATTTCTTAATTATTATTTGAAAAAAAGTGAGCTGTGTTTACTTCGCAGAATCTCCAGAATAATTTCTGGTTGAGTTGACTTGTTTTTTAAAATGGAATATTGGCGAGTACAATTTACGTTTCCAAAAATTTCCATAAACAACGCAACACCCAACTAAAAACTGAATAACTCTTTCAAAACAATTGTTGAACTGCGCATATCATTTAATCTTAGTATTTTACAGTATTCTAATTAAATGAATTCTATGAAAAATCTATTACTGCGAAACATTTAAGAAATTTATCCCCCGCTAAAAATTAGTTTCATGCTGAGAAGTTCTTCAAAAAGTTTAAACTGTTCATCACAGTCATTTCATTTTACATATCTTGAAATATGAGTTTCACATACTCATAATGGAAGATGAATAATTTATATTTCTAAAAATAATTTTAAAGCACCACTGTAGTGGGAATAATAATTAATATGTTGAACCTATGTTTGTTGCAAATATCCTACGGAACTGCCATTAAATTTATTTTATTACACATTTTAATTCCTTACATACACAAAGTATTACCCCTTTTCTTTTTTCTATTCATCTCGCTGCTGGTCTTCAAAATCAACGTATCTCCTCTTTTTTACATTTTCTAGTTTATAATTCGTTTCTTTACTCCAAGTTTTCTGTCACTCTTCTTAATAATAGTGTCATATTCTACTTTACGCTTATATTTTAGAGTAATAAAATTATGACTAGTGGCTTCAAAATTAATTGATAAAAGAAAATATGCCCTTTATGCACTTGGTATTACACACATACAATGATATGAAATATTCATATATATTTCAATATTTTTACCAAAGAATTCAGAGCGAATTGTTAAATCTACAAAATTCTGACAATATTTGTGTTGTGAAATTTAAATTTAGCGGAACGTATAAAAGATTTTTTTTCCGCGCGTCACGAATATATTTGCATGACCTGCCACAAAGCATCGCTGTTGCCCTGAACTGACCTGATCCTAGTAGCGGCGACTTCTCCATACGCCTCACCGGAAGACATCAGCATTGCCACGACGGCTGCGAACACAATCTGCAAAAAGGAAGCACAGATGCGCATTTAGCCCACGACATCAAATTTTAATTTCCTGTGATATGGAATGCCAAGGTTCGGCCTTGAACAGGAAAGCGAAGTCAAGGTAGCTACGGATTAACAAAGCAGTGCGCCACAATTTTCTCCAAAGACTAAATCAGAAATGTTTTCATAAATTACAGGAAAAACCATTATTATATCCGTATTCAATACGGACAATTTAATTTTGTTCATATTCTACAAGTTCTAATTAATATTATAAATATCTATAGTCCCATTAAACTCTTGAGCTTATTTAACACGAAATAATTGTATTACTTTGTCGTTTACACCTATACAATCAATCTATTCTATTTGAGGAGTTACAGGAAAATCTTCATTTTTAGACAAATTAATATTAATGGCTTAAACAGCCACACAGAGGAACTTGAAAACCAAAAAATCATCATTCCTTCTCGCAATTACGGAAAAAATGCGCAATATATTTTCGTGAATTATTACATCAAATGTCTGTCAGTACAAAATTCCAAATTCAATTCAATTACAGTAATGTAGAAAACAGACAGTTCAATGAATTAATAAAAATATAACTTTTTGGAACAAATTTAATAATTTCATTTGATTTTAAACTTTTCTGAGACACCTCTCGACATTTTGCCACTCACACCATCGTGACAAACTTTAAATTTCGAGAAATTATTAATCGCGTTGTTTGTAATAGTTTTAACATTTGGTGATAATTAGAAAAATGCTGAAGAAGGTATTAATAAGTAACGAAATGTTCTTTTAATTGATTAAATAAAATGTCTGTAATTGCATTATATTTTCAGGCAAAACAAGTATAAAAAGTAGTCTTCAATTGAAATTTGTTACAGTAAATGTAAAATATGATGTTAGGAAGCTAAACTATAGTTTTGAAAACGTTCACCTTGATTGCATGCTAGAATAATTTATAAAATTTTAAATAATTCTAGTCTCTGATATAGCTAAAAGTTGTATTAATATTAACGAGAGATGTTACATACGTAATAAATGAACTACTGTTTATGAGTTTTTAAGTGACAAAATTTTTCAGTTAACTGTCATAATCGTTAATTCCTTCAAATCATAAGGAATTAATCAACCGATTTAAAAATATGTAAAGAAACTACATAGAAATAAATTTACTAAGAAAAACTTTATTACATCAGGCAGTTGCATTACTTTCATTGGAACCTCTTCAGGTGTAATAAATTGCTCAAAAAGAACCTGAAATAACAGAATTTAGAAACGTCTATTCTGTTGGTATTTTTAGATTTATAGTAATTTATTATTGCACTTGAAGATATTTCGATGAAAGGAACGTAAATACAAAAACCACAAAATGTTTCTTATTATTTTTTTTATAAATAGGCTGTTTACTCATTTACTTTCAATTAATTTTGGTTTATATAACTATGAAAATATAATAATCTACAATTTTAGTATCGAACATGTTTGAAGACAGGATTTTTTATAATATGAAGTAAAGCATTCATAATAGGGCCACATCACGTCTAAGAGGCCAAACAATCCAAATCAATTTAATATTTATTATTGTTTAATATATTTAAGCGGAATTCAAATTTAATTGTATCTTATAACAGAATAAACACTGTATCTTTAAGCACTAATTGAAATGAGTTTCGGCAATAGTTCTTTCGTTAAGTCAACGTGAGAAAGTAGATTTGAAGGTGAGCAGTGGCTTTTAATTTACTTTCATTTACTACCTGAGAGGCAACTGTATATGTAACTGGGATGGAATGGTCCTACTAGACTTTCCAGCCGAAGATTTTTGTTATTCGGAACAAGCAAAACATTGCAAAATACGGTATATCTGGTTTTCGGGCTACGAAAAATTATTTTAAAAAGTTGAAATTTGAGAAATGAAGTCTTCTTCTATTTCCAGTGTGAGAAAATGTGAATCAATGATTGTATACATCGCCACATGAAACAAAAAAATAATATAAATACAGATTTGTAAATAATTAAGCACGTGGTTTAGAGTAGCGAAAACCACGGTTTTACAGCTTGAAAATTGTTGAGAAATTGTAGCAACATTTTTGAATGTGAATAGAAAGTTATATTTTATGTTAGTGGTGAGTTTTGTTGGAGCGCACTTACCACGGCGACGAACCTCGCGAGCTGCCTCATAGCTGCCTGCGTCTGTTCTGGTTGGTGACCACGAAGCTACTGAACGTATGTCCGGGGTTTCCCTGGCCGCGCTCAAGGGCTTCCACTTCTCGCAGGCCTAGGGTTCAACCTCCGACATGGCCTTGGGCCATTCGCAAGTCATGTACCAAAATACGGGAATCACGTCACCGGGAAGAAGTTCCGCTGACTAATACGAATGAAACGTTTCTTGGTAGGTAAAAGAAGGAAAAAAATGTATTACGGGGCTTTCCAGTCAATTTACATCTTATGCTGCCCGACAACATAAGTGCCTGCAGTTTTTTATATTATTACGAACATATGGAACATTATTTTTTAAAAGTTACAGGTTGTAGGTGGTGACTTCAAAACGCAAATTTGTGCCTGATGTGTTTGGATGACAAAGTACGGGATGAACGCTGTAACTTTATTTATTCACGTCAAACATATAATTACAGATTTTCACCTTGAAGATAGGACCCCACTGAGTCAACACACGTTCCTTCCGCTGTACACACGTTTCCATATTTAGCTTTGTAATCGGCCGTTCAGGAGGTCTTATATTTCGCTTCCAAAGTTTTAAAATCGGTCACTTTTGGTGCAGATTTAATTTGGGGGAAAGAAAAAATCGCACGCTTCTAAATCAAGAGAATAGGGACATCGTTCAAGATCTGTGATGTGAATTTCACTGTTTGTCCCATACAGCCTATAATTCATTTATAAAATAGGAATCACAAGTTTGTAATTAGCTCCACTGGGTTTTCCGTAATCCAGTAACCATATGCATCAGTCCAAAACATGATGTGAAGTGATATATTGGAAATTTAAGTGAAATGTTTCCTCCGTCTATTGATAATCTAATTAGGTAAAAATGTAATAAAATCTAATAGGGACGAGCGAGAAATACCACATATAGAGACCAAAGTTAGGAGGCCAAGGATCTTAAAAGAAAACTAAGTTATCATAGATTAGACTTAATGTGCGTGTATCACGTTGTACATTGAGAGTAAAATTATCAAGTCTAATGTTAATCATTTCAAAGATAACACTGACATTAGTACAACTTAAATGGTGATTATGTATCTGATTGTGTTTAGTCAAAACAGAATGTCTTTAAACTGTAAGTTTTTTGTAATTATGCCCACGTTTCTTAATACTAGTTTTCAGGGCACGCTTTGTGTGACCAATATACAAGGGGTTCAGATCAAAAGCGAACAAAGTCAACTTTTTACATTTGTGAGAATAATTTGTTGAAAAGTACCGCATATATTTAATGTCAGATGGACAATCAAACTTACCTTAACATACATTAAAAACAGAGATTATAATGCATAGAAGGACTATTTTTACTAATATTTTTGCTTTGGCCACTACTGCTTAAACCGATTTGTGAATTAAAATATTTTCAGTAAATAATTTGTTAAAATATTGGATTGATTAATACTTAATAGTTAACAAATTAATTTTCTTCTGTAGGTTAAAAGTTTCACATGCCGTCAAATGTGAATTTTTTTAACACACTACTTCCGCTTGCCTTGAAGTTCCATAATATAGATTTGCCATTTACAATTGTGACGTTACATTTCATTAACAAATGTTTTATATTTGGTATTTCTTATACGTCACACAATTTCGCAGAAAAATATATTTGAATGAAAGGAACTCCTTGGATGTCGCTCTTTGGTTTTCTTTTGTAGTGTATCTCTGAGCGCAGCGTAAGCTCACTGCCCATCGTTGGAGTATTATATTTCTATTTGTTTGAATATCTGTTTAATAAAAGTGTAAACCCGCTACTCACAGAGGTAGTAATTTATCATAAATTATTTCGATTGCATAAAAAACATTTCGAGTAATTATTTGTAACGGATTTACAGCTACGGAGATGGTAATGTATGTTTCCGTGCATTGAAAAAAAATTATGCCGTAAGGGTTGATAAATCTTAAATATTTTCGTTGACTGATGTTTTCTACAGTGTACCATTATTTGTTCAATTTATTTGGATTGTTCATATTATATATTTGTTAATTTTCTTATATTGTTTGAGTGCGGTGGTATTAGCCGTAATCTGACCAGGAGAGCTCATTTTAAACAGACTCTTCGCGATTACGCTGAGAAACAATTTAGCCATCTCCGGATTCGGACGTATCTAGAGAAAGGTCATTGGACGTCATCAAGGAATATTGTATGTTAATCACGTCCAATGTTCCAAGCCTCTTTGGCAAATAGTGCTCTAATATCATACTCCACATTCCTGTAAACAAAGCTCATGAGCACATGTCTTCGTATAATTGTGGGTTTTTAGCTAGCCGGAAATTAACTGATACTGAACATTCAACTTCTGTTCTGAGTGTTTATTTTCTTAAAGGTTCTTGGAGTTAATATCAAGACGATATTTAAGTATTAAACCGAGATCGTTGGAAAACGCAGTTAATCTTGTCTGTAACTGACTTCTTCTTCCCGTTATCGGTTTTAGAGTCCGAGGTAGTATATAAGTGGGCGATCAAATAGTTGTAGATTGGTTCTCTTAACGATATTGTCTTCCATTCTACAAGGGAGTAGCATTCTCATGTCTAGCTTTGTAGGAGTCGTCCTCAAGAACTGCATTTTTTTCCTTATGATTACAAATCACAGCATTGACTTGAAAAGAACAGCTGATCTGATTAAGGAAAAGACGCGCAGGATCCGAAAAAAACAGGAGTGGTTCAACAACTACTACCCGAATAGCAGGTACAGATAATCGCGCCGTTGGCCTTGCCTGAGCATACAAGTTAATATAAAGGTCTGACATCGCGGGCCAGAGTTGATCCGGCCACATTTCCAAACAGAGAAATGTAGCTCCATAAAACTGGACGTGAATGTGTGATATGCAGAGGCAGGATGGGTTGGATTACCAATCAGACCAATATTTCATTGGCGCTGAGTCCATCAATCCAACTCAATTTGAGTAGCGCTGAACCATCAATGTTGTGAATGTAGTCCAAATAGGCTTGTTTTTCCTATTATTGTTGGCATTGTTTTACGAAATATTTTAATGACGTAGGGGGGTATAAGTAGACTGAATATTAAAATTTATATTCTAAACCGATTAAAAAACCTCTCTCTTTCAGTCACTATTAAAATTTACAACGTTCTCAAAAGACGCAGTCAGTGGCTTTCAGAACTCTTGTTTCATAACCATCTGTAAGTTACAAAAAAAAATTATTTTAATTAAGACATGTACACACATGGAAAACCGATGTTTAAATTTTCATATTTTCTTAATTAGTTGTTTATGAAATGTTAGTGATTACAGACGTGAAGAAAATTAATGTAATGTTTCTGCCTCTAAATCAGTTTATGACCGTCTTGGTTGAGCATAAATTCGAAGCAATGCCTCTGTCTTTGAATATATAAATTGAGTATATTAAAAAATCTGGAAGGATATGCAAGTGATTTGCGTCACTGTGTCCAATATAAACATGTTTACTTTTATAATAAAAAAGAAAACAATTTACTTGTTCCTAAACAAATTTAATCAATATTACAATTTTCTCATACTTAAATTTCTCTAGGAGTAACAGTTTGCCCCTCTCCCCCGCGGTTTTTTGGGTAAAACATCACCCGATTCCGTCAAATATCACCATAGTTGGGAAAAACCCCAGGTGCGCCGTGATGTCTGGATTTTATTACCCCTGGCATCCTTTATTTTGACTCCGCACCGCCAAAGTCAGAGCAGATGTGTTTGATCGTTGCAATATATTATGGAATTACCTAACTCATTTCTAAGTTATCACATTAGCTCATATAAAAGATATTTTTCTGATTGAATTAATTTAAAAATAACCTTTCAATAATGAAAGACTGCTAATAGCTCATGCTAACTATTTACACTTTTGCTTTACGATTCCAAATTGATGTATAAGTTCAATTATTTCACGAAAACTCTGTTTCGCAGTATAAGTAGAAGTTCTGACTTATTAATTTTTGTAATAAATGTTCATATATCTGTGTTTGTACTCAATTTATTTATTTATTACAATTACCTTCAACGAGTAAATGAAATAACCTGGAACAGTAAGTTTACCTAATTACTTGAATATGTCTGTATGAAGTTTTAGAATGAACGTAGTACCTTATCCTAATTACACTATTTTAAGAAAGAAGGGCCTGTGAAGCAATGCAAATATATATCCACTAGACATTAAAAATACTCCATGTATAATAATTTTGCAGCATTCGTTTCACTGTAATTTTATAAAACCATGACGGCATAAGTTTCTTATCTGACTTTATTTATTAAAATATTGACATGTTCTCATCCAATGGAGTTCATTATTTAGTGAAAGACCTAGTAATTTTTTACTTCCTACTTCATTAATTGGTTACTGGATTTAATGTAGAATTTGTTGAATGGTTTATTACAGTTGAGAGAAAATGTTATTTAAATAAAATATCAATTTATGCCAATACTAAATGAATTATCAGCAGATTTTCTATTGCTTTTCATTAATATACTTGGATAATATGCAAAAATAATAGCATTGCGGTCTGGATTCGTTAATTTTGACAAGTGGATACCCGGCGTTTAAAAGGTAAATATTATTACGGTAAAATATTTAATTCTACAATAATCTCCTAGTCAACTTGTGATTACACTGGTATCAAGCACATCGCATTTATAAACATTTACATTTTTACGCCCCCCTACCCTCTTAAACCTAACGGAATATTAATTTCTTCACATCCGGCGTGATGACTCTCAGTATCTTAATCGAGTTAAGAAATTAACTGTTAATTAAAATCGCCTAAATATCAGGTTCATCTACTTCCCGGTATCTAAAGAAATCTGAAAATGTTATCCACACCCGCGCTATGGGTGCGTCCCTCCCATTCCTTATAGGGTTGAAATTAAACACCAAGAATACCGGGATGGACACTATGGAAATAATTAACCCCGAAAAGTATTTAATCTACGTGAATATTGACAAATTAGACATATTTAAATATTAATGCTTCACCCATTCCCGCTCCTGGAGATTATGGTCCTGTCTTACCCAGACAGTGTTTGTTTTCGGGTTACAAAAAACACGTGTACTCAATTTAGTTGAAATTGCTCCATCCGTATAGTATTTCACGTGGAACCTTTGTTTATATCGGTCGTTTTTGCGTATTGAAAAATTTCCACCCCTTCCAACCCCCAATTTTACCGTAGAGAATAAATACATTGGTGGGCATAAATTAAAGCTCTGTGAAAGTTCAGTGTTCTTCTTTGATTTCTGTCAGATAAATAAAAACCAAACTACAAATGAGTCTTCTTTTCTAATTCACTTATTTACAGTTGTGATGTATACAAATAACTGCTGTATAGAGATCGCAAAATATTCGTAGTAGATGACGGTTGTTATTGAATTTCAACTGGCAGAGTATGACTGTCTCGGTTGTATAGCATTTTATAAAGCAAAGTAAATTATTTTTTATTTGATTAAAAACCTGTCTGAATTTTACTCACTCATAAAAATTTAGAAACACAGGAAGGTATTATATTGTGCGAGATTTATTTAAGTTTTTTTTCAGCCTTTCTTAGAGACTGCAATTCCAGTGGTATATTTTTAAAAAATGGTTTCGCAAATAAATCACTACTAAAAATCTATGAAAAGCAATAAATGTTAGCAAGGAAAACAAACAACTTTGTGAAAAAAAAATATTAGAAATTTCAACTTGCCTACTACTCCTATTGAAGTAATCATAAATTTTAATTTACTTTATTAGACTTTTTACGTTCATATATTTTACGTGTGATGGTATGAAATGTGAGTACTTCATGTTGTTGAGGTTAACAATAAATGAGAAGAGAAAAAAATAGTGAAAAATCTGACTAATCTGAATTACTATGAGTAGATAAAAGGGAGAGAAATTTAAGAATGTAGAGCCACTCCATTCTGAGACGAAAGTTCGGAATAAATATCGTGTCCAACTTTCATTCTCTTTCACTTGCCTGAAGGACTGTTTTCGATCTGTATCAGACTCTCGATCTGAGCGCACTGGCATTTCATAATCCCTCGTGCAGAAAAATGTACTTTTACCACATCTGTAAGTTTTATTCACTGAAAACCTTCATTTCGCAAACTTTTTTGTTTCTAAAATGAACAATCTTTTATATAAACAAACTAGGGGAGAATTGCAATAATGTTGATATCCTCATGAACCC